>CAJQZM010036236.1:0-66122 GCA_907164665.1 Colias nastes
ATGAAATGTGTGCGCGTTCGACCTTTTTAATCAATAATTTACAATATTTACTTAGAAAAACAACAGTAAAATACCGGAAAAATTTGACACTTCTACAGTAGTGTGCGTGACTTTTGCCAAGCGAAACACGACATAAAGCACGACATCTAGCGCATAGACTATATACTTATTACAGATCTAGCGCGTCAATGTCTAAACGAAAGGCGATGTTTAGACATTGACGCTAGATGTCGTGCATTCGCGTTCGTTATCTTATACATAATGAGCATAATTCTAATAAATCAAAGTTCTGTGTAAAAATTGAGTAATTTCATTTCCAATCGTTCAAAGAAAATAACAATAAAATAAAATAAAACTAATGACCTTAGAAACTATGTTTTTTTTTGTAAACAATTTATTACTCATTATTGTTCGTCCGTCGGTCGTAGGTCTGTAAACTGTATTGTACACTGAAGGTAAATGGTACTGTAGGTACTACTTTAGTTCGGCGTCGTCGTCGCGTCGCGTCGGCTTGATATAAAATTACATTCTTGATTTCATTGACACGCGCTATGATTTGCGCGCGGAATTTCTTGTGTTGTGAATTTATTTTTGTATGCTATGCATTTTAATTGATTCAAATTGCAATATTTCTCTAGTATGCATTTGAGACTATATTGTAAATTGTAATAATTGATCGTGGGTATAGTAATTAATTATTCTAATAACGCAATTAGTAATATATGTATTTTCGGTGGGATTCAAAACAAAAAATTGGCCCGTGATTTTTATGAAATTTCACCACATTGCAAATCACATCAATCATAGTTCATACACATGTATGACGAAAGTGATTAGTATTGTGGCTAACATTGACTCATCAGTTCATCACTGAAACCAGTGATAAATCAGTACCTATATCATATTGTGTTTGAATATTTTTAAACAATGATATAAGTATACAATTATTATAAATCGGTAAACTATCAAAGTAATCACAAACTTGCAAACATTGGTAAAATGTCCAGTAGTTTATGAGCCTATTCATTACAATCAAACAAACAAACAAAGTTTTCCTCTTTATAATATTAGTGTAGACAAACACTATGAATACGATCACGAATGCAAATTCGGGGATTTTCTAATTATTGCTAAATAATAATTGAATTCGTTTTGAAATACTCTATAATTTTTAGTGTATAAATAGACATTTATAATGTGGTGCTCATTTTTTTTGTACTGCTAACGCTATTGTAGGTACCTATTTTCGTTGTTTTATTTCAAGTGAACACGGCCATACAATTTTGTCACGAGCCGCCTATGATTGTAGGTACTTTTGTTAGGCTCCTTCGTCGTCCGCGTCGCGTCGGCTCGAAAGTTCTTGATTTCATTGTCACGCGCTATGATTTGCGCGCGGATTTTCTTGTGTTGTGAATTTATTTTTGTATTATTATTATTTTTTATTTTTTTTTTATTTTATTGATTCAAATAAAATATTTCACTAGTATGCATTTGAGACTATATTGTATTATGTATAATTTATCGTAGGTATAGTTATTCTTATAACGCAGTTATATTTTCGGTGGGACAATTTGACCCGTGATTTTTCTGAAATATCACCACGTTGCAAATCACATCAATCATACACACGTATGACGAAAGTATAGTGGCTAACATTGACTCATCAGTTCATCACTGAAACCAGTGATAAATCAGTATATCATATTTTATTGTGTTTGAATATTTTTTAAACAACGATATATACAATATTATTATAAATCGGTAAACTACCAAAGTACTTCCGAATTTTCAGACAGACAAACAAGTAGTTTGAACACGCAGTTTTCTTATACTAGTAGCAAAAATCAAAACCATAATATTATGTTTACCTACTATATTTTACTAAAAGTCGAGTGCGTCGAAATCGTAAATAATAGGTAATATAATGTTTTTCACCTTCCTGGTTATTTTCCCATAGTAAATAGTGTTTTAGGTTTGTTGTTGTAGGTAGGAATAATAATAATTATTCTTACTTGTTGGTTATGAAATGTATATTGAAATAATTTACTTTTACAAATCATTAGTGATATTAGTTTTGAGTGAAAATGCTTGGATCAGCATAATATTATATGGTACTTCAAATACATGTTTTGATAAAAAAACAATAGTGTAATAAAATAAAACTGCGTTTTATTGTAATCAATGTTGACAGTTTTAAATTCCAAAATTATTGATCAATAAAATAGTTTACACCAACAAATATAACTTTTATTTTTATAACCATCGTTCATAATATAAACCGTAGCAGGTGGCGTTTTGAAGTTCTGTCTACTCATACAGAAAAATGGAAAACTTGTTTTTTTTGTAAACAATTTATTACTCATTATTGTTGTTTGGCTGTGTGTTTGGCAACTCGAAGCGTGGTCGTCCGTCGTAGGTACTTTTGTTTTGTTACTCAGGAGGATAACCTCAGACTGTAGACACTGTAGTGATGTCAAGACAAATGTGCGAAAGACTGTAAAGTCAGACGCTAATTTAGAAGACGGGCTACCCATTGGGGCTGTTGAAATTGTCTGGAGATCCTTTTGGAACTCATCCATTCTGTGGTTAAACACTTCAAACATCTGATCAATAGACTGTGTGATGGATTCCATATTAGTTTTAGTGCAGTGGCAGTGTAAATGTTGTTGTTGAGGTTATGTAAATTTAACACTTTAGTTAACTACCAAGATATAAAGAAATGAGGATAGGACACAATAACTATTGGTTGAGGTATTTATAAACTCATAATATACTTTTAAAAAAATCACGTTTTAATAAATTTCTAGAATTAAATTAGAACAGCTGATTCAAAATAGCCTAAAAAATCTTAATAATAATAATTACGCTTCACAGCAAGAAGAAATGTACCATATGTACCCGCACAAAGTCGATATTGTGTTGCCTACCGTTCGACTCAATGGCTAGGGTTGTAACTACCTTTAATAATTATTACCAAACTAATAAACCGAGTGATGCGAAATAACCATAATTCTTTTAGAGTTTGATAAAATGATCAGGCAGGTATTTTCTTTAATCCTCTGAATTCTCGGTTACTAAATTGTATCGTTGAAATTATTCTTCGCGTAAATTTAATAAATAATCATATGGAAAACACTTTTCATTTGTTTTTTTACTTTCACGCCCAACTACTATACAATAATTACGTTGTTTCGGTATTTTGACGAGAAAACGCAGGAAACATCCGTTGTATCATTTTAGATAGATTGTATATTTTGTATCTGTAGAATTGAAATCAAAGCTATGTATATGTTGTCTCCATTCTTTTCTTATCGGATTGTTGATCCCAATGCGAATGCGTCACTTAAATTTTATAAAAGACAATTAAGAACATCAAAAATAAAGTGATACGTAAATATTTCACAGTGCAATATATTATGTAATTAATAATAATTATATATTTATGAAAAAATAATTACATCAGATTTAATAATCGCAATTGTTTTGAATGTACATATGAATAAATGATTACATCATAATAGTAATAATCACAATTGTTTTATTTCCCATTTGTTGCAACCCTAGCATATTTTCATGTAGCAGCAGAAGTACCTACACTGGCGGCGCGGCGGCATCGTGCGACATCAAAGGCATTGCCTTACTAGGTAAGTTTATAATGATTAACTCTTTAATAATTATTTTTGACTTTACTCATTTCTTTTATTATATAATTTACGTTTTACTTTTACAGAATCCGATTCAATGGATTATGAAGACGAGTCACACAACGCCATACGATAGTGATGATGAATGAACATTTCAATAAATGCATGCGTGTTTTTTTATGTTGTTTTGTAATTGATAAAGAAATAAACTAAATATTTAAATGATGATTTGTTATTTGCAACACAACTTTATATTTGAGATTCTTTACAAATGTATATTTAGTTTTGTATCATCAAATTTATAAATTTTATTCCATAGTTTTCAAAATTAAATGTAAATGACCATAAAAACATTAATAAAGTAAATCATTGATGTAAGGTCAGGGAACGTAATACATATATACATCTGACCATGTAGAAGCTAAGTCTTGTTGACTGCTGAAGTCTGTACGCAATGAAAATGTCTGCCGTTTCGAAAATAAGTTTTTAAGACCCTAATAAATAAAATATATGAATGGCAGATCTGGTCAAATACTTTCAAAATTGTATTTTTTTCAGCACTTTCATAAGTGTCTGCCAGAATGTTATCCGCGTGATAATGGTCTGCCATTGTTATTTTCCGATAGTAATAATAATCTATTTTCAAATATCAAAATGGCAGACGTGGTCAAATGGTTTCAAAGTTCGCCAAAAATTTCCACCTGTCTTACCTAAGCGCGCGCCCCGTCCACCACTCTGGGCTTAGTGACTCCTCATCTCATGTATAGTAGGTATAGGGGAATCAACACACAAAAATCCAGGTCTGGTCAAATACATACAGGTAGCTTTGCGCTAGCTCTCTAGCTATTACTTCTTATGGAGAGAAAACGTAAACATGTACCACGGGCGAAGCCGGGGCGGACCGCTAGTAAATAATAAAATAATAAATAGTGTATTAGATTTGTTATTGTATCTTGTATACCTACGAATAATTATTCTTACGTCTTGTTGGGAAATGTTCAAATACCTACCTATTGAAATAATTTACTGTTACAAATCATTAGTGTTATTAGTTTTGAGTGAATAGGCATGGATCAGAAATTCAGAATATAATATGCTACTAACTACTCAAATACATACATGTTTACACAACAAACACCACTGACCTCTATAACTATAAGTTATAGAGGTCAGTGACCGTCAGTGACAAACACTATGGATACCTACGCTCGCGAATGCAAATTCGGTGATTTACTAATTATTGATACCTAGTCATTGAATTCGTTTTGAAATAGCCTGTACTTTGTAATTTTTAGTGTTATAGACATTTATAAAATGTGGTGCTCATTTTTTTGTAATAAATCATCCCGAACGCTATTGTATTTTCGTTGTTTTATTTCAAGTGAACACCTATACAATTTTGTCACGAGCCGCCTCTGGCCTCTGGGTGAAATAAACAAGTCAAATGATTTTTGTTCTAATTGTATTTTGGTAGTAGTTTGTTTAGAATTTACATTACCATTGTTTAATTTTTACCTACTATATTTTACTAAAAGTCGAGTGCGTCGAAATCGTAAATATCTTTTTCACCTTCCTGGTTTTTTTCCATAGTAAATAGTGTTTTAGATTTGTTGTTGTATGAATAATTATTCTTAGCATAATATTATATCATAGGTATATGCTACTTCAAATACATGTTTTGATAAAAAAAACAATAGTGTAATGTAATAAAATAAAACTGCGTTTTATTGTAATCAATTTTGACATTATTTATTTCCCAAAATTACAACAAAATAGTTTACGCCAACAAATATAACTTTTATTTTTATAACAATCCTACTTGTTTTACATTCACGCCATCTAGACTTAAATCTTTATCATTTTTGTATACGTCTGTGTGTGTAAACGACCCTGTATGCAATGACAGATGTTATAATGCATTTTTTTACCGAATTGGGTGGATTTTAAGGCAATGATATGACATATTTCAATAAAATATAATATTTAGTAACCGCCATGACTATTCCTACGACCTTAATCTTTTCCAATTACGCAAAAACTCAAATAAACTAGAAATGTAGAATTCAGCGCCATCTAGCGGGACATTGGCTGGGAACAGATCGTAGCAATCACCTTAAATAGATCTTATAACAATTTCCTACTTTGTTAAACAAAGAACCTAATACGAACGGATTTGATTTTAGATTATGAATAACGTGTGACCAGTAATACCATAAGCTTTTGAATATGATAATTGATACGCAAATTCCCGGGTTTCGGCACCAGAAATATTGTAGAATCGCACCAAGCCGAAATAGCGGGTGGCTTCTACTACATTAGGGAAAATTACGTTAACACAAATATCGATGTTCAGAAATAGTGAGCAGCAAAAAACAATGCACCACGTACCTTGGAGATGCTGCAGCACTCGATGAATTTACGCCCAATTATCCGATGCGATACACGTGTTTGAATGGTCGCCGCGCGCGCACAGCAGATGAGCGACCCGATTGAAGGCGGAAGTACAAGTGTATCGTGGTGCATGAGTCATGACAGTTGCAAAATAACTTGACAACCTTTGTTTGCATACTCTGTGCCAAACATCGATAATAGACACCACGATCAATTACACGGTAACGAAACAACATGCTTCAATTGACAAAAAAACTTTCTTCTTTTCGACGACTACTTCTACCTAAAAAATTAAGACTTCTAGGTAGAAGTCTTAATTTGATATGAAATCTTCACCTTACAAAATAAAGCAGGATATCGTTTCCAAGAAGCAAAAATTTAAAGTTAATTTCCAGGTATGATTTCGAGTATCTTTAACATCTTCTCTTTCCCAGAAAAATCCTTACTGTATAAATAAATTCTTCTATAAGAAAAAATACTTATAAAGTGAAAGCTATACAAATACACAGTAGATATCCTGGGAGACCGTATTTTTCCATGAAGAGAATAATTATTTATTAGCTGTTACCTATTTATGAGAAAGGTCACTAAGAAAACATAATAATTATATTAAATCTGTTCAGAGTAAATTGCCATAACCTCCCTAGTATCTCTTTGCATTAATCTCTTAAACGTAAAAGGATACTTTGAAACAGAGTAAATAACAATTAATATTTAATATCTAAATATAATAATAATTTAATATTCCACATTAAAATCACGCATAACGTCCCACGAAACAATAATATCAGAAAACATTTGCTAAAATAACTTAGACCTTATCAGTATAAGTTTCTCCTCTAGATAAGTTTCTCCTTCCAAAAACCCGTACCTACTTAATATATTATGAGGTTATAATTTATAAAATAATTCCAGTCAGCCTAGTTAAAGTTATAGCATTACTTGTATTAAAACAACTTCTTCTGCTTTCCCTTCTTTGTATGTAATAATGTAATAACACTAACAAACAACAATATTTTTTTAATAATATTTAATATAAGAAACATTCTCACCAAGTATATAATATTTTATCTATGTAACATTCAAAATTAATGTATATTATACTACAATGAATCTATGGGGAAAACATGACGTTACTATTTGTCCGGTTCACTGTGGCTGTAAATGAGATTTATGGCACACCTGACCAAGAACTGCTTTATCTTTCACATTGCAATATGTAAGGAAAAATAGCTTGATTTAAATTAACTTGTAAGCTGTCTTCCCTTATTAGTGTGTTATTAAAAGAGATTATTCTCAAATTGATTTAAATGGACTGCTTTTTGCTACAGATTTTGGTTTCAATTCATTTGAAATTAAAAATGGTATTTAAAGTATTACTGTTAAATAAATAATGGTATTGTTTCATCTAAGGTAATATTAGGAAGTCAAAAAGTATATTTGTTTGTAAATTGCGTTAATATTTAGGAAGTACTTTTTAATAAATAATCATAACACTGTCCTACGATCTAAAAACAAAGAACGAAGTCAAATGATAATTCGAGTGTCATTTACAAAATATAACATAATTATAAACTAAAACATCAGTTTGTTATTATTTAAAAGTGTCCGTAGAGTGTCGTTATAAAATTTTAAATGTATGAAACACGTATTTCAACTTCAATACAATTATACTTACATCAATTTAGTTATCTAATCTAAAAGAAAAAAAAACGTAATAATATTTTAATTTAATAACGTATTAACTATCAGAATGAGTATATATTCAATGTTGTTTAATGTGACATGGAATGTTTTTAGCAATCTCTGCTCAATGCATTCATATATTGACAAGTTATAAAGTCCTAATACACAATCGAAAGGGATGATATCACAATACTAAAACACAAAAGCAACCCAGCCAACACAAACCCTTTAAAGACGTAGCAATATTTCCAAACATAAATCTTAAACATACGCAAATTCAATATAACAAAGTATTTGTTGATAATTAAAGCGTAGAACTATTGTAAAATAACCACGTACGTCGTTTGTTGGAAGGGATCATCTTTCATGTGCCCTTAAATATTAACAGCGTAAAGGCGGGTCCACACAGAGCGAGCAGCCTCGCGAAGCAACTGCTGCGCGAAGCGCTTGGTCAGCGTGGACGTGGCTCGGCCGAGAGAAGCGCGTGTGCTGCTACTTGCGGAATATGCTTCGCGCGGAAAATTCTTTATTTTGGAAAATTCTTCGCGTAGAAAATTTTTCGTGTAAAAAATTGTTCGCGCGGAACATGCTACGCATGCAACATACTTCGCACGCAACATGCTGCGCGCGGGAAATGCTTCTCGCCGAAAATGCTTCGCCAAGTTGCTCGCTTTGTGTGGACCCGCCTAATATTAACAACACACTATTAAGTTCATCAGCGAAGCGAATAATTGACGTCTGTTATAAACACACCACACCTCTGTTTACATTTTGATATGAGGCTTTAAACTTCATGAGGTTCAATGCAAATTATCTAAGCCTCGCGTATAAATTTGGTAACTTTTCACGCATGGATTTTCAACGAATAAAGCTTGTCAGTTTATGTCATGTTTATTACTAGCTTTACACCCGCGGCTTCACCTGCTTTTTTCTTTTTTATAATTTTATCATTTTTGTAAGAATTACACGTTTCGAAAATTGACATCGTCGAAGTTTTACAAAACTTAATAAAATACATAAATAATAGCATCTACGTTGTACGAAGGAGTTTCATATAAAATCCCTCATTAAGAAACTTCTCAACAGTTCTTCATTTACTACAAGAAGTACTAGACAATAAGTACTATACAGTATACACTCACTTCGTGGAATAGCTTGAAATACTGCCAAAGATAAGGACGTAGTTTGCAAAGTACGCCACGGCTATAAAGGTTTAGTTGCTGACTGTATCTTAGTATAACTTCGACCTTATCTAATATCAAATAAAAGCCGTTAAAAAGTCTTTAAAAATACCTCTTCGCATTTGGCGCATATGTATTGAAAACATAGCAACAGGCGAATCTACCTATTTATAATAATTAATAAGTTATGGTACAATTAAATTTATTTATTATTATAAGAAAATTAATTACATACATCATAGAAATAAATAACAACTCTGATTCAATGTAAACAGTCAATCATTAAATGTTTATTAAATATGTTCTTTCTTTTGTTTACAGCAACAATTTTTCTATAACAAATATTTATTAAAACATTAAACATACTGAGTTTTGTATCGCGATGACGTGATAACACTTATTTCTCCATAAATTTCATTTTACCTTAAATACTGTTATAAGATAGTAAATCAAAGCGATATTAATATATCCCGTGCAGAGGTATCCTGCGGGGTGCGGTAATTATTCTTGGAATAATAAATTCAAATAATGACTGGTGTGATGTATCTTGTATCTAAATTCTAAATAGCATCATATATCTTATGTATTATGTTAATTATAAATTAATCCGTTATTAAATTGCGTAAATTGCAATTGCTCGTATTTGCATTTTTGAGTCCACTATGATATTATATAATACCTCAATATTTACACTTATGTTCATATTTGCAATGTTCCTGTTTTATGCGTCACTACACTCCAAATAAAAATAAATTATCACTTAAAATAATACACTTTTAGTGTACCTACATACCCTCTATTAGCTATAAAGAAAGTGGCTTGAACCTATTGTAATTTAAAAGTATTTTATATTACACGATTAAATTACCAACATTACATTATTAGAAGTGCGATAAAAAAACGCTTACCAATTCAACTCATAAACTTAGTACTTTCTTCCAACCTTTACAATATCCTAATAAAATAAAATTGTTTTTATGTAGAGCCGGCAAGTTCTTATTCCAATTTATTCGATAAAAACAACATTATTGCAACATTATGAATAGGAAATTGATTATTCATAAGCATCTGTCAAAGTTTGGACGAGTAAAAAAGTTTGAAATTGAAGTTGTAAATTGAGCTTACCCGAGCGATCTACGTTCATCTGTTATAATGCTATTGGATCTGTTATCTTTAAAATAATTTGGTATCAAGAATGAAGATACATAAAAATAATAAGATAAGGGTAGGACAAATATTATAACAATGAAAAATAACTATTTGAACTGACAGTCAGTAAGTATCAAGAAATAAAATGCATACCATTTTTTTAAACGAGCTTTATTTCTAAACGACCTACGTGCCAGTTAAAATCCTCAGGTTCATAGAATATTTACAAAGACAAATAGTACGTTAAACTTATAAGATTAGAGTAGAACTCGGTTAGATATTATAATAAAAACGACGTGTGGTACTCGGGGACTGCCGCGGTAAAGCTATTGCATGCTATGCCTTCAAGCCACACCTCCGCCCGTCGGAGTGGGGAGCGTGAGGTTTTTTCGTTACGGAATTTCTCGATTCGGTCCCTGCGCTCAAGGCCCGCGATAGAAGCTATGCAATAGCTTAAAAATATGTATATTTGAACTCGACGATGTCAGTAAGCATCAAGAAAGAAAAATATACATACTTGCAACTATTTCTTAGACACAGAAAAAAACTTTATTCCTAAACGACCTTCTAGTTAAAATCCTTAGGTTCATAGAATATTGACAAAGACAAATAGCACGTTGAGGGCCAAAGTAATCCTGAATGGCAAGGTCACGTGATCGAGGCTTGCGACAATAATTTTATCAATTCGCCTCAGGCTGCGTTATTTATTTATTTCAGGCGATGCGTGACGTGTAAGATAAAAGCTTGTTTACTCGTGTTTTCCTTTTATGTGGTGATGTTAGAAAATGTATGGATAGTTGTAAAATTCGCAAAATTAATGTTGTACTATTTACGACTAATATAGGGTTATTTTTTACAGGTTGTCTAGGTTTTCTTTGGTCATACTTCAATATAAAAACCAGAATACATAATATCCTATACCTTTTATATACAGCAAATTATTAATAAATAATAATGTGTTATTATTTGCAATCTGTTTTTTATTTGTAAACTCTCCTTGCAGTTGTAGATAATTCAAATGATGTTACACTTTTAAATTTCCCTTCACGCTACCCTGATACTTGTTAAATTTAATAAGACAAACACCAGTAAAATATTAAGTTAATAAACAAACACATTTGAATTATGACGTCATAAACTCAAGTTACACAGGGGACAAACGAATCGCCCAGACGTTCATTATGTTGCTTCAGTTTGATTAACTCTAATACGAGTATATTATGAGCAATAAACTTGATACTCAACAGTATACATCTATAATTTGAATCCCGTAACATTTGATATGAAGATTTATTAAAGGCATAAAATAATAAGAACACCTAAATAAAATAATAAGTACCTAACAAGAATGAAATTTAATAATCTAATCATGAATTCTGTGTTTAGATTTGGGTAGTCATATTAATTATTAGAAAATATTGTATGTAAGTATTATAAAAAATAATAATAATTCGCGGCATCCCCCGCGTGGTTAAGGAAATTCCATCAAACCAGAATGAAAATCGGCGTAATTGTTATTGGACGACGGAGGATTTGTTTTATTATTACGTATTTAATGATAGCCTTGTCATTTCATTACTTCCAAACAGAACTGACATACAATCAACAACGCGTAAAGTTTCTTACATTCAATCCAATCTCAATCCAAGTTTTTTTTTTAAGTTTTAAGTAAAAATAAAGATTAATGTTCTCAATTCATAATAAATGACAGTACAAGAGACGGTCCTTGGAGAAGCTTCGTCATAAGCTGGTCACCGGGAACAGTTTTTAACCGTAAATTCAAGTTGTAAGACCATTTATCACGGCGTGTGACGTCAATGTGCTGAGTCTGAAAGAACTGGGAGGTGAATTAAAAATAGATGTTCCGAAGATTAGGGTTTAACTTTTTATTTTGCTAATTATACTTACATTTTGCTATCCTCTCTGGGGTTTAAGATTAGAGGGGAAAATGTTGATGATTTTATTAAATAGAAAATGTAATCCGTTTTTTAAGAAAATGCGTAAACTTTTAATTGAATAATTTTCTATTTTGTTAAGCACTTGTACCTATATAAGCATACCTCATATTTTGTAAAATAAAATTTAGATAAGCTTATTTTTCAATATCAGTGTGATAACTCATCGTGTTATAAAATAATCCAATACCTAAACATAGTTTTCGAAAGCCACAGCGCTAGATGTAATAAAAAAATTCGATAGTGTGAATAATATCACAGTTGTTGACACCAAAATGTACGGTATGAAGGAATTCGTAACTAAGACCGGTATGAAACGACCACAAGACGTTGTATTTATTCTGTGGTTAGTCCTTAGAATATATAATACATACTCTAAGCGTTAGTCGGTCAATACGAGCTATGTTTGGATTCCTTATACTTTTATCTGTTATGGTTTAAAAACATTGAAAAATCTTTTAGTGTTACATGAATAAAAAAAATTTCCTTTTAAAACTTATTTGTCATTAGTTTGTGAAAAATAATCATAAGAAAACAATATTTCCTTCATTACCTACTGTTACTAGCCCAAAATTGTAAGCGACGTTAAACCTTAAAAGGAATTAAGGAAAAGGTATTCCCTTAATGCCTATCCGCTTCAATGAATGAATTCTTTGAAAATATAAAGAAATATTGTCCCTAAATAGGACAATGTCCACAATAAGTACATCCAGTAGGCTACGTTAACTCATAATAAAATTAGGAATTGGACTCAGAATAAAATAAAATTTATTCTGAAGACGCTTCATTAAATCTATTTTAGAATATATTTTATAACTTGGTAACTTGTTGAGAAACGCCATTTTTTGCTGTTGGAAAAAAATTAAATACCAATATTTAGTCGCTATTAAGAGAAATACTTTTAACTTTGAAAGTTCTAAGGTGTAACTCAAATTAGTTCGGAATCACAATGCCTACAAGTTGACAGAATATCGGTTATAAATAGAATATGTATTATTGTAACATCATTATTCTATTCTTCGCAAGATTACAGAAATATACACATGCAGTACCTACACCCACGACGCCACGCTCTAGTACCTAATAAAGTATGTACTACGTATGGTTTTAATTGTTACAAAAATATATGAAGTTTCCAAAGTGTGTGTCATTTGATACACTAGACTTTTTTCACAACACATTCAGACCGTTCCTAGAATAAAATACCAAATAATTTTATTGAAAAATAGACTAGTCATTTTGAAAGCTTTCGCTCCAGAGTCCAAGAATATACCTTTAGAATTTATGATGAAAAATAAAACTCTCTAAATCAAAAATCTATCCAATTAAACTGGATTAAACGTAAAACATCTTTTGTCCATCCACAGCCTGCAATCGTACATCTTTTTGTTATGAACGAATGAAGCTAGACAAACAATAATAAGGATAGAATAAAAGATTATTCTCTTAACTCCTCAGAGACCTCTGGAAAGGATTTGTTCCATTTAATTAGCACTGCCGCAGATCAGCGCTGCAATTTGTCAAAGCGCTCTTGTTAGTGGATAATGCAAACTGGTAAAGTAATTCTAAAGATAGTAAAATATTATATATTTATATAATATATTAAAGCCTGTTTTTGTAAATAATAGATAGATGATAGATATTATATTTTGTTTTATATATATTTTATTTCCTTGACATACTCTTTCTTGTATTCTTGCGAGTTGGGACTTATTATTTTTATCTGTTCTCGTCCCGCATCTAGAGTAGTATCCAGTTTTGCTTGTTACCTTTGGCTCTGGTTGTCTGGAAGAGATCATTCATAAGTGATAAGGCCGCCCCAATAAGTAATGCGTTTATATTTATTTAAGTAGTAAGGTTTCCTGTGTGTATAACAACCTAACTGTATTGGAGTGTTAAATAAATGAATAAATAGGTATTATTGTTTTCTTCCTATGTTTTATTTAAAAATAAACATAATTAAACGCCTATTACAAACAATACGAAGCGCATTAAGGAACGGCTGAATTCACTTCGCTAATTGTTTTTATTAATGCCCGAAAAGGGTTTTAAGGAAAGTTAAAATTCACTTCTTTAATGTGAACAAAACTCTGTATAATTTCAGCTTTCTGCTCCTTGGAATTAACCTTCTGTTTAAATGGTGTTTTAAGAAAATTATCGCTTTAATCCTGACGAAAATAATTATGCCTTTTAAGATCTTTTGTAATTGATTTATTATTTAATCGTATTCATCAGTATAATATTAAGAACATTATTTGTAAATTACCACTTTCTAGAAAAAGTTTTTGGCATTTTTACTGCATTAATTTACTAATAAATTCCTTGTAAATATAATCAGTCATAAATATACTCTAATGAACACATAGTTATATTTTATTTCGTCAAATTATTTTTACCAAATTGGCCCCAATGAAATTCTACCCACTGTATCAAATATCAACGTACTGTTAATCATAGCTGAAGGCAATGTTTCTATCGAGTATATTAACAAGTCCGAAATAATGCCCGGCTGAAATTGGATATACTCGCCTCACAAACAATTCAGGTGAATTTCTAAATAAATGAACCTATCAAATTACCGTTCAAGTAGACGCTTCTGTATGTTGTTTACTGGTTATCAACGTAGAGCATAAGCTTATTAACTAAAACTTCAATAAATGTTACGGATGGTGTTTACTTTTTTTAAGCAAAGTTGGAGCTTTGCATCAAAGTTTTTCCATCTATTTTTAGAGACAGCATGCCACTTAAATAGCTAAAAGCACACAATTTAGTGGTCACTGAACAACAAATAAAAAGTATTTCTCTTTTGATGATCGAATTAACACTTTTTGGTGTTATGATAACACCACAAGAAAGCTAAAAGCACTACAACTATCATTATAGATATTGCTCCTCTTTCAGACATCAATTTTTCTCACTCATCACGGGCTTTTTATGTTAGAATATTTTTGCCTTTACGAATTCCTTGAAACCAAAAATTCTTCATAGCACGCGGAACTAGTATAAAACTTTACAGCGATTTATATGAACGAGTGTGGGGACGAGACACCTGTGACCAACTTTGACATCAGTTCCTTAACTTTAGAATTGCTTTTGAATACAGTGCTAGCTGGAAGCCCAAGACATATGCAATTTAGATTCATAAAGTTGAACACGGTTAAGAGTTTACGAAAGTTCTTACTTGCGAACAAACTCTCTGAGTAATTTAGAATCAATCATGTGCAATTCAACAAGTTTTCTGGTAAAAATAGCTTGTAAAGACTTGGTGAAGATACGTGAATGTCAAAATGTGGGCTATTTACATAAAGGGTTATATTATTATGTTCTCCGTGTATACCTTTGTACTAAGGACATGGTTAAGAATATAATTTATTACAATAAAAGCGGAAATTTCAGTAACTATAAACATCACGAATATATACAATAACAATTACAAAGTACATTTTTGCATATTGAACATATTCAGGAAGCATCAATTACTCTGAAGTTAAATTAATCAAATTATAACATACCTAAATTTTAACAAAGTCGTCAAAGATCAACCATGAGTTACAAACGTCATTGTTTTAGCAGAAAGTAATTAAGAACGATTGCGTGACATTCTATGTGGTAATTTTCAATTTAAGGAAGATTCGAAATTCATTTATATGTATACCTAGAACCATAGCAAACATAGAATATTATATTTTAATCAAAAACACAATCATCGTCCAATCGTTTTTTAATAGATAGACTGATTCAAGAGAAAGGTTTTAGTATATAATTTATTAGGTTTTAGACAAAGCAGGTGAAACCGCGGGCGGAAAGCTAGTATTGCATAATAGATTTGAATAATGACTAATTAGCACCTAGGATAATCGATAGGAACATGAATGATTTATAACTTCTAAAAATCTACAGATAAGATTAGTACTGTTATTATGATAAATGTAATTAGTGGGCGGATGGTACTATGTTATCAATATGTTTGATAAGCGATAATCGGCAACGCAATATCATATTACTCATGTTATGTTCGTACTATTGATCAATAATTAATTACTTTCCAAGTGCCCCTTTACAGCTGTTTAAGCTACTGACTTAAACAACGTATTTTTCTAGTTGTATTGTAGTTTCCATGAGCTCATTTCCGACAATTAAGATAAGATGATATTTCCGTGTCCCACCATCTATGAAATTTATAGTTTTTCATACTTTGATGACATAATAAAATAATCATATTATAATCACGCGCATTTGTTTCTATTAGATACATTCTTAGTGATAAAAAAATATAATTACATTTTTGGTCTTTGTTATGTTATTTAAGTATGTTTTACGTATGCAAATCCAAAAGTTCCATTGAGCATAGTATACCTGTATAAAAGAAACAAATGTATTTAAAACATTTATTACAAAGTATTACAATCGCCTAGACATTAGACGAACTCAGTGCAAAATAAGATCTTTTAAACATAGTATGTACAATTATACAAAATTATTATTATAGTCAAGGCTCGTTAATATTTTTGATAGTTTAGGATAAAAACGCTGGGTTGTCATAAACAGTGGTACATTCGTCTTCAGTTATGGCCACTGCAGGTTTCCATTCCTCTGTCGGTGTGAAGAGATCTTTTCCTCTCTGAAAAACAATAATAATGTCATAAAAATTCGTAATTAGCAGAAATTTAACTAGGTATAGGTCAAATTTAGATAATGTTTAGCTATTATTAAACAAGGCTAAGAATCTTTTGATGAACAGTATAAAGAATATATTATTTTAATTTATGTTAGAATAATTCACTCTTATAAATTGTTCATATTCTTTGATAATTTAGGAAATTCGATTTCAAATTCAAATGTTGAAACCAATGAATGTTATTTGCATACAATTTATTTGGTTCTATCAGTATAGATCTAAATAAAACATATATTATATACTAATTGTACACAACCGTATGATTATTATATAGGTACCTAAAGCTACGTTAATTACGTTAAACGTTGATTTTCCCCTGGTTTTATAGCAATTTTATTCTTTACTCTTTAATATTTACTATTAAAACCCTTTTGGCAGCAATTATTTTCCATTCTATTTTAGTGTCAACTCACAACATGATACACAAAATCGTCTATAACGTCTATAACTATTTATTTCCTAGAAAATTTTAAATCATCGTGAACTGCCGCATGACTAAAACCGTATGATTATTATACAGCTATATTTCAGCTTCTGAACATTTTCTATTTGAACTAGATCACGATGCCAATTTATTTTTAAATGCTTAACCTCTATGCCTAAAATAGGTTATTTAATTGGGAATAAATGCCGATAGCGAGTGAATTATGGTACAAAACGAACATGTAGCTGCTAATACATAAAAAGTATTTGACCTCTAGCTCTAGTAATATCTAGAAAAAACATATCACTTACATATCCTTTACGGAAAGCATACGCAACTCCCACTGGGAAGAACATTACAGTTGATAAGCCCACAGCCCATCCGAGTAAATCAGCGAACAGCGGAAACTCGTAATCTCCATAAGACGGTGATGTCCAGTTAATAAACACGAAGATAAACACGGCCTGTATAAGAAATATACAATTTATTAAAGTCACTCATTGTATAATTTTTTTTTAAATTAAACTTCTTTAGGCGCATTGAGAGTAAAATTCCAAGTTCCTGTTATGGCAATAAGCTTCTACTACTACGGTTGTGTAATTTATACTTCAAACAACAGAAAAACTGTAGCACAGCGACCTTGGGGCTTCCCTTAAATCAATGTACATAACAACTTAATCAGAACAGCAGCCTTACACTTTTTACAACCGCAACAATAAGAGATCCAAGCAATTCTTTCGAAATCGATAAAAACTTATTGTCTTTAGCTCTCTTTTCACTAGTTAAACAAACAATTGAAATGCGAATCCGAATTAAACAGATAAATCTATATTTTGACACGTGAGCGTTTGAAGATCATCCTTATTTATTGCATTTTTCGCTTTAGCGTATTTACTCACTCGCATTTTCTCGCGATCGAATTGAATTTTATTTGTAAGGAGATTTGAAGGATTTGAACTGGTGTTGAATGATTGATAAGAGATGGTATATGTAACAGAGAAAATATTATTTTTGAAGTGAAAACTTCTTTAGCGGCGTTGAGCACTTTTTCTGTAATGGGTATAAAATCTTAAACTCGCGTCAGGATACGTGACCTGATCGAAAAAGCGTAAGAGAGAACTCAACGTTAATAATCAAGTTTTCACTTCTGCCGGCACTCCCGGAGTGCAACCCGTCTTTTTTCTTAGCTGTTTGATGTTTTTTGACGCTATGGAACTTTTCTCTCTACCAAAACGGATTAGGGAAGCTTAACAACTAATTTATTTCGATTGTTATAATAAAAATATTATACTAAAGTCACATATATACATAATTATATTTATAAAAGAATCACGATTAAAAATCACATTATATTTCGAAGTTAGAAGATTGATTTGTATCATCATTCTTCCGTATTTTAAATTATCAATTTTAGAAAAACATCACCAGCATATTGACAAACAACCACTTTTTTCAATTGCTCATTTCATATAGACATCGAGAAGAGAAGAAATAACATCACAGGTCATATTGCTGCGACCACAATTTTCTGCGTTTGATTAATTAAAAGTTTTTGTACAATAATAACACTATGACGTCATAATAATCTCACCAAGCTTACGACGGGTATTGTAACCGTCCAGACAGCTCGCCAATAGAAACCGAGGACCTTATTGAACTTCATGTTCATAGTTTCCAAGTCCTTCATCGCTCTATTGATGCCATAACTCCAGGATACGGCTGTGCTCTGTGAAATTAACATTATTAAAGGAATATTATTACTTTTTTGTTCTTTGGTACGAGCAACTAGTTACTGGTAAGATAAGAGTTAGGTAATGTTTGGCTTGTTTTATCTGTACTAATATTGTGCAAGACCAACTTTTGTGAATTCGTGAGTTTGTAAGATAAATTCTGAATCTACTAAACTGATTATCCACACTATTTTACTATAACATTATATTTTTAATCCCGGGTCATCTCACGTGAAGCCGAAGTAAGTCTCTATCTAAACTTTAACAATAACTATTTAGCGTACACCTACCTCAGCAATACCAATAAGAAGAATAGCCCAAGAGGCGGTGTTCCAATCCAGAATGGTGAAGAGATAGACACCACCACTGAAACACATGGGCAGGCCGAGCAGAAAACAGGAGAAGCATGTGAAAGCTGTCACCTGAAATACAAAAATCAATATAAATTTGTAATTAGTTCCATTAATATACTATTCGATATGTTATTGTTGTAGTTGAATAAAAACCTAGAGAAAACAAGAATAAAATGATAGTAGACTATAATACGTAGGAACATAGTATGAATAATTATACAGAATAAGTTATTTGAAGGTGTTGAATATAACCAATTTAGAAATCGTTATAAATGAAAAAGAAGCGTCGACTTTCAGAATAATATAACACCTTACTTACAAGTGAAAATATATTTTCATTCCATAAAGACTTAGAATATTTCAATATTCAATAGGTTTTCGTACATTAAATATAATCAGAGACGGAATGTTCTCGTAAATCCTCTTTCTGTTACTATGGAAAGTTTCGTGAGCGAGAAAGATTGATTGTCCATTTCACTCAAGTGGAACATATTCGGAGCGACAAATAGTACTGGATATGGAAATCTGATCCTTTTGTTACCGTTGACTGTGTCACTTGGTCCTAAGCCAGATATAAAGAGGATTTACCAGCGATCTTTAGAGTTTAGGCCGGATTCTGATAGTGTCCTTGATAGCACTTAACACGTTTAGTTTCTCATATTATTTGCAATTGTAACTGACAGATAAGCTAAATTGCATACCCATAATTCAGATTAGAAGTAGGTACTTATTTTTCTGCAGCAAAGTCTTTCTTAATGGAAACTTGTCGTTTTGGTTTGGATACTAAAACTACTAGTAGTGTGTACTACTGCAATGGTCTACACACACTACTACGGGTCATTTTTGTATGTACCTACATGACTTGTTTAAATATGTTACTTTAAAAATAATAGTAATTACCATCCAATATCTCTTCCTCAGGAAAGGCCATTGGTCAACGATAGCTGTGTTAATGGCCTCTATACCAGCGAACTGGCATCCCAGTCCCAGAACGAATAACATGAAGAAGAAGAGGATACACCAGAGTTGTGGTATCGGCATTTGCAGCAGCGCCTCTGGGTATGCCACGAAGGCCAACCCTGGGCCTTGGTCAGCGACATCTGTGAAATAAATTTTATTAGCATTATTATTACCATAAATATCAGCTATGTTATAATAAATTTATTGTAAAAACTATTGTTTAGTTGTAATATTTTTATGGACCTCTATTACAAGCTACAAATTATTTTATTTATTTATTTATTTATTTATTCTTTATTGTACATAATATACCAAACATAAATAAGCTATACTATAATTACAATTAAGATACAATGAAAACACACGGCACATACGTACTAAAAGGCGGCCTTATTGCTTAAAAGCAATCTCTTCCAGGCAACCCTGATTGGTAAGGAATGTATGCTAGAACGCGACTTGGCGCAAATTCAATGAATAAATTAAGCATTACAATATAATAAAAACAATATATACAATAATAACAATAAAAAAAAAATAATAAAATAAAATAAGTATATATATAAATTAATATACTTACGTAAATATAATAAAATACTTACATATTTTATAAATATACATACACATAATAGTACATAACCTACTAAATACACTACAAAGATACAATACGAAAAAACAAACAAACTATTATATAATATAAAATAAATATAAGCAACACATTATAAAGACAGGAAATGATTTTTGACAAGAGCTTTAAAACTTTTAACATTTTGCGCCCGCCTAATGGATTCAGGCAGAGCGTTCCAAAGTTGAACAGCGCGAGCAGTAAATGAAGATCCATAGAAATTAGTGCGGCGAACCGGTGTAGAAAGAAGCAGAAGATTAGAAGAGCGAAGAGAGAGAGAATTATTTGAACTAAGGTAATTAAATTGAGTTTTAAGATAGCCTGGCGTTTTAGGGTCAAACAGAACACAGTACAGAAGGTGAAGTATGTGGGCATCCCGGCGAAGACGGATGGGAAGCCAATTAAGTTTTTTGCGAAATTCGGTGACATGATCAAATTTACGTAAGCCAAAAATAAATCTGATGCAGAAATTTTGCACCCTCTCAAGGATGTCTAACTGATACTCAAAAAGATCGGGAAATGAGGAATCGGCATAGTCAAGGAAAGGAAATTATTGTAATTTATAGCTATATTATTTGCCTATATTATTCGTTAGATACATACAATATACATCCAGTAAAGTATTAAAAAAACTTAATATTACACACTACATTTGTTATTTTTAAAACTCTTTCTACTTAAGTTACCTTTAAAAAAAATACTATTGAAATGTTGTAAATTGTGTAGCATATAAAGCTTCCGCTATTCATGTTTCAATATTGTAAGATAACGAGCATGTGCTTCTGTTATATTTGATACAGTTCTCTTGAACTTTGATCCTTAAAAGCGTGAAAAGTATGCGCTATTACATTTTCTAAGTATGCGCTTTAACTTTGTTAAAAGACGGTTCTCAAAGCAAGAAGTAAATCAACATTTCATTGGAATGCTATAAACGATAGTTAAGACACAATGAAACAAATTATAATACAAAGAACTCTGCAATACATTTAACAAAAATAAAAGTGTTAAACGTAATGTGGTAAATAGGTAGATCAGAAAGACAATAATTATGAAACCAAACAAATCTAATAAGCAAATCAGAAACGCAAGCATATTTACGTGTTCTTGTTAAAATCGAATTCATTGTGTTCTTTCTATGCTAATATTATGATTATAACAAAAACAATAGAGTATGTCTAGTTGTTCAGGTACGAGTGGAAAAGGCTTTTTACTTGTTAGTATGACTTTCAACAGTCGACACAATGGAAAAGGCTACACTAGTGAATAGATTCCCCTTTTATCAATTCCATCTCGTTATCGAAAGTCCTGACATCCAGACACCGGCGGGCTCGTGTGTCTATTGAGTGTTTTTGAGCTTACATACTGAGAATGAACCAATTTGATCCTTTTGTTTTTAATTTTTTTGTTACTTTATGAAACAATGGTGGTTATAAGCTGAGTACGTTGGTAGACAGGTCATGTCTCACAATTTATATTTCATACACAAGCTAAAATATACTCTTGTTTAAAAAAAATAACTTAGCCACAATATTAGCCCTTCGCAACATTAATTCTTTCGTCAACAAATCAATTTGATGAATGTCAATTGAACAGTATTTTACTGTATAATATTCGCAGAATAACGTTTGAACATAATACATACGTCAGCAGTATAGCAATTACGTTTAGCAATAAGTATATAAACATTTTTATATTATACAGCTTCTATTGCCATAATCTGGGCTGTAACTGATAGGAATCACCATATTATTATATCATCACTTCAACAGATGCTTTAGCTATGACAATGCTTACAATATCATAGATAACGTGTCATTTCGATGTTAATATGATAGCAACATAAATTAATTATCAAAATTGTTATATCACCTAATAACAATCAAGATAGCAATATCATTATTATTTTCGTATTCCTACAAAATCATTTATGTTATTATTTTATTACTAATTAGTCTCAGATTACTTTCATTAATTGGTCTTATAAATATCCGTTTGATATAATACGATATTAGTCATCACAAATCATAATTATATCATATTTTCTTAACTATTACATTTTCAATTATATACAATGTTACATTGATATTAGGCAGATGTATTGATGACAAGCAAACTTGTATAATTATTTTATTAGATTTTTCTTATTATATAGGTAGATTAGTTCATTTGCGTGAGGCTTGTTTTTTTTTTATGTGGTTTTTCTTTTTTAATAATACAACATGTTGTGCGATCGTTGTGAATTTAAGAACTTATTTATATGGAAGCATGTATCACTGTTATGTTCTTATACAAATAAAATAGAATATATAAATTAATCCCTATTTCCCTTGGTCACGGCTTCACGCATGAACGGGTGCACCGATTTCGATAACTCTTTTTTTATAGTATTCCTTGACGTACGAGGCTGGTTCTTATGGAGAGAAAACATAAACATGTATCACGGGCGAAGCCAGGGTGGACCGCTAGTTAGTCATATTTTTTACATTATGTAATTTCCTGTTAAGAGCTAGATGTTGTCATAATATTAAGTTCTATTCATTTATAAACGGCAAATCCATATAAGAAACGAAACGTAATGCTAGGCCGGTTGCACAGTGTGTTTGTAGTTTGCATGTATTCCGTTTACCTTAGCTGACTTAAAAATGACTACACATGTAATAGATAAAAGATAAATTATACATTTACGTCACCAAGCATCCAATAAGCTATCATAGACATTATCAGCAAACGGTTATGAGCGGTAATGAGTGGGAGTGAGCAGTTAAGAGCTTACTCTGCACAAATATCTCTTTGGTTTTTTATTTCATATCGTACAAAATCATTTACATAAATTAATAAAGAAATAAAAAGTATCAAGTATGTTTGATCGCGCTACACACGCGTTTATCAACTATACGCACAGCAATACGTTCTTGTGCACTCCGCAAACAAATCAACGTAACGTTGTTTCACCCTCCCAATGCAACTTGTTAAAAGCGAATCGGACTATTATAATTACTATTGTATTCGTCTCAAGTACTTTAATACGATTGTTCTCGTCTCGTTTAATATTATACTAGCTGTGCCCCGCAGTTTTACCCGCAAAGCTCCGATCCTGTTCGTCTTAGCGTGATGATATATAGCTTAAAGCCTTCCTCGATAAATGGGCTATCTAACACCGAAATAAATTTTCAAATCAGATTAGTGCGTTCAAACAAACAAACAAACAAACTCTTCAGCTATATATTAGTAAAGCTTATTTTTTATATTATATATTTTATGGATAAATGACGTAATAGAAGTTCATTTTCCCTTAATTTTTGCTCACCCACCTCCAATAAAATGTGTCTCGTTATTTATATAAATAGTCGCCGCCATTTGTACTTAGGTATTTTTGTTTGTTTGGCTATCTATTTGTTTTTTAAGTTAATTTCGTGTGTGTGCAAAAATAATTATCTATCTGTCCATGGTTAATTATGTGATAGAGCATTTTATCAACAAGGAAATTTAAGGAAAAATGTAAAATTCCACGAATTCTAGCGAGACAGATTTTGATAATTTCTACGAATTAGTTATTTTTGTTATAAATCGACTTAAATATGAAAGAAAGTTAACAATGTAGAGTGTGGAAATCGATAGAGATAGAAAATAGTCCCCCCTAGCAACAAGAGGGATTTTCTTACTGAAAAGATTTCTAGATTCAATTACTATTGGAAACTAATAAACATCAGTCTCGATGGCCATGAAAGATTAGTCTTTATTACCCTTTAAAGATAATCTTGTAAGAAAACGTGTGATATGAGTGTTCCCCGTACCACACACGGCGACGACAGTAGGTATACAGTATACAGTAGGTATACAGTAGGTATTCCGCTGATAACCTTCTCCTTAGCTTTCCTCCTCACGACACTAGTTTCCTTGGTAAATCCTTTGTAATAACCGCTATCAGACTTTGGGATTCTTTGCCTATAGCTGTAAGACGAGCTTCCTCGAAAAGTTCCTTTAAAACTCTTTTAAATAAACATTTCTCTGATTTAGCTTTTCCTTCAAAATAATAGTATGTATTATATCCTCTTTTATATTTCATATAATATGTATTTTATTTACTCTCTTTTATCTTTATTTTCATTGCCACCCGTGTACCCATTTAATATTAATTATTATCCTTTACCTTGGGCAGCCTGGAAGAGATCGCTGATAAGCGATAAGGTTGCCTTATGTGCTGTGAATGTTTCCTTTTCTTTTAATATTATATGATTGTAATAAAATTTGTAATGGTACATAAAACTGTTAAATAAATAAATAAATATACCTACTCAAGTATATATTTTTTATGAAAGATTATTTTTCTTTATACATATATTAATTTATAATTATATTAAAGTGTGATATAAGTAGGGTATTTATTATAGTCTAAAGTTTCCTTGAGGACGGCCAGACAGATAGACCGTTTTACATTTGGCTACGGCACTCTAATAAAAAATTATAACTACATGAAACGTTTTACTTACTAAAAAAAGAAAGACTCTTAGAGATGTATTAATCTATTTTATAGTATGTAATCAAAGTACGTACCATCAACGCTGACTCCCATCAACTGAGCTTGAAACCCAAGCACAGAGAAGATCGCGAACCCAGCATATATTGACGTCATGAAGTTCGTGAAACACACAAATACAGCATCGAAATGGCAGTTATTTGTGAATTTGTTGTAAGAAGCCAATGTCACGAGAGACCCACAAGCCACCCCGAAAGAATAGAATGTCTAAAAACAATATAATAGTTAATATCTCACATAAACATAAAAATATGCTAAAATAGTTGTCAGTAATTGGTCTGCCTATTTGACCTATTTTAATTTGAAACGCAGGCAGCATGATTTATGAACCGTAAACATGTTTTCGCAATTTTCATATTTCTAAAATAAAAACTAAAAATGTATATGGATATATACTCAAATATGACATTATGTAGCTTTACTTTACTAAAACCTATTACTCTTAGGAAAATCGTATAAAATATTGCCCTTTTCTACAAATTACCTGAGATGCAGCGTCGCCCCAGACTCGAGCATCGAGTAATGTCTCCCACTTGGGTGATAGGTAAAAAATAATGCCCTCACTTGCGCCTTCCAATGTTACACCCCTGATCAAAAGTGCTGTCAACATTACGTAGGGAAAGAGAGCAGTGAAGTACACAACTTTGCCTGCTGATTGTACACCCTGGAACAGTTTATTTATATTAGCCCGTATCCGTATAATTTAGATTAGTCGAAATGGAAATAATAAGGACAAGAAACAACGTGAATAAAAAGCGTCAAATTATTTTAACTCTGAATTCAAATACATGTTGGAAACTCAAACAGAGAGCGTGTGAAGTGTCTACGTCAAATTAATTAACCCTTGATACACTCCATTCTGTGTTTTAACTAATCACTATCTAGTTACTTGCAAAGCTTAATTAAATTCACAGAACTAAGTGAAATAGTTGCTATTGTTACTTTTTTCTACTTCATATTTTTTGTTTGTGTCGTGGGTGGATTATTTGTTGCAAAAACAACAGACCAGAATGCTTGTGGAATTTGACATGCAAAAAGATTATGATCATAAACAAAATATAAGCTATATTTTATCTGTTTCTATGCAATGCCTTAAGCTGAAGTTAGTATTAATCTTACCTTAATAACACACAAGAAAGCAATGAACCAGCAAGCAAACAGACACCCAACTAAATGCCATTGAATTGATCCCCAGTTCGACCAAGACGAATCTCCTCTACCAAGTACACGTTCGCTGAAAGAATTTACTACAAATAAACATAATTTTCAATACTTTTGTTTTCAGTATTCTTGTTAATAGGCAGGATTAAAAAAACAAACATAGAAACAAATTAAAAATAGATTTTATTATTCATTTATATTTCATTGATTTATTCATCATAATTTAGCTACTCCGGATTAAATTATGGGCTGACTTATGTCATTGGCTAAATGAAATCTGCTCTTTTTTGCTCAATTTTTTTTTTATAAAGTATGTAGAAATATGTTATTAAAAAAAAAGACGGGTTGCACTCCGGGAGTGCCGGCAGAAGTGAAAACTTTATTATTAACGTTCAGCATGTTTGATATTTTGGAATAGTATCCGTCTTACGCATGGAATATAAGGGCTAAAAAAAAAAAAAATCCGTCTTACGCTTTTTCGATCAGGCCACGTGTCCTGACGCGAGTTTAAGATTTTATACCCAACGCCGCTAAAGAAGTTTTCACTTCAAAAAAAAAACCTTTAAATGATTTTTTTAAGTAATTCGCAGAAGTTAAGGGAAATTCATGTCACGTAAAGTGTTTAAGCTTAGGAACGATTTACTAACTGTGCAGTGCAAGAATACGCCGCTGGCATCTTAAAGAAATGGGACTATGTCTACATGACTGATTGGTCTAGAGATAAAAGTGTAGTTTAAGCTAGATAAAGAGATCTCTAGTTGAAATACCAACAAAATATTTGGAAATTTAAATTTTGCTATCAAAAGTGATGAAATGTTGAATCAAGATGTCTTCTATTCTTTATTACATATACCTACAACTTTCGTAGTGAAGTTATAAAAGCAAAAGCTAATAAAAATGATTTTAAAAATAAATGATTTATATTTCTAATTCAATATAACATACTTATAGTATTCTTCCGCTGCAATAATTCTGGTCACATTGGTGTACCAAGGAATAGTTTCATTACCGTCCAAACATTGTTTTCCGTCATACGGTTGAAAGCCGCTTAAAGTACAAATGTCTCCAATACTCATACAATCACGTAAATAATAAGTGAGATCTGAAGCAAGGCCGGTATTATTTTCTCTACACTCCGAGTCGTACTTTCCACTGTAACAAACTGTAAAACAAAAGCGAAATTAGATTTTATTTCAACTCTATGTTCTTATCCCGCTCTTTTTATTTTTATATTTGCTTGAAATACAATACTGTAGACGCAATGTCTCCGCTTTAGGGTTAACATTCTAGGGCACATCTCTGGAAGTAACTAATTTATTAATAGACTTTCTTGGCAGAATACTAATCAAGGAACTCTGATGTCATGGAATAATCAAATGAAATACGTGAAATGTATAAAACATACCTATTCTAAACTAGGTACTAAAAATAGGTCCGCGAATATGGAAGTAAAGACAAGAAATTAATTAATGTTACGCCTGTGATTAGTGATTAAACCAAAACCATAAACACATAAAGAAAACAAAATATGATTTATGAATCTAATTCATGCTAATATATTTTAGTAAACCTTTGAAAATCCATCTGTCGCCTACTTATAAATCCTCATTTTATTCTTATTAACCATAAAATATGCCATATGAGTCGTAAACTCATGGAAATCTGCGTGAAATGATGGACAATTAATGTCTTCATATAAAGGTTTGATAAGGAATCATTTTCATATACCTGTACCTTGAATGATATGCCTTTACGAGTATAATATACTGGGGAGTCATAAAATTTACGGCTTTACACAAGGACTGCATCACGAGGCTGTATAAAGGAGTGATTTATTCCTTAAATTTTGAAGTCAATTGCGATAAAAAATTTATTTGAAAACGGCGATAAATGTCATGAGCACCTGCTGATAATTCGAGCTTACAAAGTTATGTAAGTTATAATTTAGTAAGAAATGGAAACTCTCTTAACAACCAAATCTAGCTACATCCAGACGGTGCACAATATTATCGTTTGAATAAACATAAAATAGTAATAAATAATAAATATATCCTTTAGGGCCGATTTTTCAATCGTTGGTTATTTATCCGTCCAATAAAGTATTACACGAACATTTTAAAATGTCACCTGTATACTGTCAAATACGGACAAATATAATATATTTTTGAAATGGTAGTTTAATACGTTATTCGGTGAATAAGTTTTAACCAAGGATTGAAAAATCAGCCCTTACTTGAACAATTATGGTATTTTATCAAACAAAAAGGTATTGGGATAAGAACCGAGTTTCAAATATGAGCTTAAAAAATGATTAAATTCAATAAATAGTTTCTAAAAATACTTACAATCAGTGTTGTACGCATTGTCACATGATCCCCATCCCAAGTCACCAACGATGGAAACAGCTGTGTAGAATAAAGTCCACGCCACAATTATCATGTAATATATCGATATAATTGTTATCACAACCAGTGTACAGTATCCCACACCAGAGAAGAAAGGGCCAATAGATGAAAATGACTTCAAAGGTCCCAATGCAGTGAACTGGCCAATGTACAGCTCCAAGTAGAATATCGGGAGTCCAATGAGGATTATCATCAAGAAGAATGGTATCAAAAATGCACCTGAAATATTAGGATAGGGTAATTATTCGGGAATTTATTGAATTGTTTTATATAGTTTTAGTGCTGTATGACACAGATCAGAATACCGTTTTGGAATAAATATTTCTATTCTTTATAAATTTATATTTATAAAGCATTTGAATGCCATAAAACCAAAAATATCAATTTCAACAAAAAAGGTCGCGTTCCATCGTTACAATATTGTATTCACTGAAAAGTGTTTCATATTGGTTGAGATGGTTGTTTATCACCTCAATAGATGGCGCGCGGTGTGTCCCTCAGACACATAAAACTGAAAGAATAGAATAAAATTCGATTGCTCTGGCGGGTCACGAGTGGCTGAATTGGTCAGGCATCCGCCCCGGAATGGCGCGAGAGGATGCGGGTTCGAGTCCCGCCTCGTGATCGAATTTTTTCTATTCTTTATAAATTTATATAAATGTTTTTTTATCTATTACATCACTAGAATGAAATCCCTTTTAAAATCCATCATTCGTTAACTATGTATATAGAAAACCAAATAAAGACTGCCACAACCTCATTCAATCGGCTGCTACAAAAATGTGTCCGCCATTCTTCACGTTTCTAGAACGTTCCAGCATGAGCTACGAATACTGTCTTACCGCCGCCATTCCTATAGCACAGGTAGGGGAATCTCCACACGTTCCCCAAGCCGACCGCGTAGCCAAGACACGCTAGAATGAATTCCACTGGGCTGCCCCATGATGCGCGCTTCGGGGTCACCGAAGATGCATCGTCGGAGAACTGGCCTTTGTCGGTTGACTGCAAATATTCCATACATTACTCCTGGGATAGCGATACGCTTAGCTACTAGCACTAGCTTTCCGCCAGCGGCTTTGTCCTCTGTGTTTAAAACTTTTTCATTAAGTTCTATTATATTATATTGACCTTAAATTTCAAACGTTATTCAAGAATCAGAGAATCTATAAAAAAAATCCACATTATCAATATTTTTTAAAGCTATAGCAAGCAGCGGAAAGTGACTTTGTTTAATGCCGTAAGATTATAAAAATCGTTCTATTATAATTTACCGAAAAATAACGCGTTAAAAAGTAAGTAGTATTCTACGGATCACAATTTATTAACGGATTACAATCTCGCGAGATAGATTTTAATCTAACGGTATTCCCAACTTTACGATTACATAATATACCTACCCTGGTTACTAACAGTATATTTATGTGAAACTTTTCAAGCAAACTATTCTTCACAATTCTTTTATTATTACGTATTTACATTTAATAAAGTGCTTATAAAGTCAACAACAATCATTACACGATACTAATTTATTTTGTTGGGGAAAATAACTTTTACTTTGTATGTATTTTTATCCCTTTGAGGAGTTTGTAGGGAAAACCCCCGTTTAACCGTTTTAATTTTAAAAGTTTTCAATTGATGAATATCGTCGGGAATCAATCGAACCATTATTCCAGAATAATAAATATCCAATACAACGAGATAAACTCCGTTCTCAAAAGTTGTTCCTAAATTTATAATAGAATATGACAACAATTTAAATTCGAATATATTATATATAGATGTATCACACATTAATATTATGGATTTCATATCGCCCGGCCCCATTAAATGTATTTTTTTTTTATTTACGGTTTTAATTTTATCTCCGTTCTGTATAATATGAGTAACGTACATATATAGTATTATCACAGTATTACAATATTATTTCCTATTGTAATACTGAGGTATTATATCAAAATACGATTTATGTTCCTTCGGATTACACTTTGCTACTTAGTAATATTAATTATCATAAGCTCTTGAATTAGAAAAGGTAAATTCCTATTCCGTAGACAACGCGACGTTTGTAATATACATTACAAGGTCGAAAATCTCTTCAAATTTCTAAATTGAAAACCATTATGTGTTATGAAAAGTTATTTAATACCTGACAGGGTATTATTATATAAATAAAATATATTCAAAATAAAACCATATACTTAAATTCCAAAAAATGTGTTTCGGAGTTAACGAAAATTCTAAATTCTATTGAGTGTTTCTGTACAATCAAAATAAAATCAAAGATCATTGTTAATAAAAGAAAAATAATTCTTAATAAATAATTATTAATTTAAAGAATTAAAAATGACCTCTTTATCTATAGTAGTGTTGCCCAAATTCAGTCTTGGTCTTGCAGTCTTGGTCTTGTTCTTGCGTTTTTGCAAGACCAAGACCAAGAACAAGACCGCGTATTTTTAGCAAGACCAAGACCAAGACTGACCGTGCAAGACTTGAGCAAGAACAAGACATAGCCTGCAAGACTCTTGCGTCTTGCAGCTAGGACTTAGCGCTATTTCACTGAGTAGTTAGGTGTAACAGTTCGGTGTATAGGTAGGTACGTTTAGGAATTCTATGAGACGCAAAAAACTGTATCAAAGAATATGAAAAACTGGACCTATGCGCATTACGACTAATACCATAAACATAGCGAATAAAAAAATATCTATTAAAATCAAACTGAGTGCATGCATAGTTATGTTTTAACCATCGGCACTTTGATAATGCGGCATCAAAGGTTTTGTACTTACTTCTCAAAGAAATTTGCCGCTTTTCGGAAGTACATGGTTATGATACACGCGCCGGCGGCTTCTTTTGAAATCTAAAACAATCGTTGCAGCCACGCCGAAATCATAACATTTGACACTATTTGATTGCCGCTATAGGGCGTAGGTATACTCATGCAAAATAATTTCGAATTTTTTTAAGAGTACCTACAGGTGTTCCAAAGAATAAATAAGTTTCAGAGTGCTTAGAATGAAAATGAATACATTATACTGATCACGCAAGTAGTATTATGATTAGGATAAAATGCTAAGGATAGGTAGTAGATGTCATGTCAGTTTCGACTCGAAACTCGTTTCTCATTTTTTTTAGTTGACAATATAAACTAGGAAGAGTGCAGTAGACGTTACTCGAACACAATTTTTGTAACGAATGTGAAAGACGAAACAATAAAACACGCAAAGCGGCTTTTACTATAAACGGAACTACATTTAAAAATATACTTTATTTATTGAGTTATAAGGTTGCTTCCATTCTGTTTATTTACATTCTCAAAAACATCAATCGCGGCAAAGGCGGCTTGTGTCAAAGGCCTCGGCGATATCATTTAACAACATAATATGTACTTTAGGCAAACTTGTAATAAGATCTATTTTACTTTCTTATTAGTCCATTTGACAAGGATATTGGGTTAGATACCTATTGGAATAATTTTATTATTATGTATGTACAGTAATCCAAAAGTAATAATGCGCATAGAAATCTTCGTCACTGTTCGGCAACTGTCATATTCCCGGAGCGTCCGAAGATGATATCTATATAGAGTGGTTAAATGCATTTTCTTCATGCATAATTTAGTCAAATTATATGTTTTGTGCTAAAAGAGATTAATATGTATTTGTAAGTAACGATTTTGTTTCGATAATTCCTTGTAAGTAAATTAGCGAGTATAACCCCACGATTGCGAATATATCTTTGTTGGATTGATTTACTTGGAAAATTTTATAGTACTTTTAAAGTGTCTTACTGAAACTGGTGTAATGATGGAAGAAAAGAAGGTTAAATAACACAAAATTTATATTGTATAAAATATGGTTTTCAAACACAGGTTTATATATTTAAACCATATAAATCTAATCATTAAAATCTCAGTTCAAAAGTATTTACAGTGATCATTCTTCAATATTATGACAATTACAAAAAAATAAAAATAAAAACAATCAAAATCAGGGATTATCTTTATTTCTGACATTTTATGTACATCGGAACTTTCATTATGCTCTTCTTCATTTTCACTTTCCCTACTGCCATCACCTGTGTAAATCATTTCATCGATTAATTCAATTCACCTTTAAAAACAAAACCAAGAGGCAAGAAGGGTATGTAATAGCAGCTCTATATAATTCCACACAGAGAGAACACGTGCAATCACCACCAATATTTAAAGACGACTGACGTATTTTTGAGTTTTTTGACTGACAGGCTACCGTCACCTACCGCCCGATTTGTTTTTGATTGTGTATGACCGTGAATTGACTTCTATTTCTTTTGAACAAGGTGTAAAATGCAAGTGCGTTGTTTAGGGCTCTTACGATTCAATGATTCGAGTGTCTTCGGAAATACGACAATTAGCGAAGATTTGCATGTGCATTATTACCTACTTTTGGATTACTGTACTTATTAAATCCGCGAATAAAAAAAAGCTGTTGATGTTTGTGTTGTATTTTATTTTTTATTCAAAAAAATGATAAATCGTAAAACTCTTTTATTAAATTTCTTATACGTTGAGGGTTCAATCTCTTTCTAGACAGATAAGTATTTTTCTTTAAAATACAGTCAAGTTATTGTAATTAATTTGTTTTTTTACATGTTTTAGCAAATGTAAGCTTATAAATCATAAATGTTTATTAAGAAACAGTTACTTCCATGGAAAACGACATATAGGTCAGTTGATTTTTCGAATTTCTTATCAAATCTTCAGTTATATATTAATCTGCTTGATCTTTACTATGGCTATGTTAATTCAAGCTCACAACGTTCCAATTCTAATACGTTTTTCTAAGATTTAAAGTAAACTTTAATAAATAGTAATAGACTAATAGGTAATTGCAAGACTTGCAAGACTCTTGCTGCAAGACCAAGACCAAGACCAAGACTGGGAGCGCAAGACCAAGACCAAGACCAAGACCAGGTGTATTGGCGCAAGACCAAGACCAAGACTGGCTAAGTCTCGTCTTGTTCTTGCATTTGGGCAACACTAATCTATAGGTTGTCGACTAAAATAGAAAGAATTCTGCATTTTGCACAGATAACAAATTGTGATAATATTTGCTGTATTTATTAGGTTTCAGCACTAAGTATTTAGCTCTGATACGGTGCAATAAACTGAAGAATTAGTTTCGTAGAAATAAAACATCTACAAATATTATTTTGTTCATTTTAGTTGGAAGAAATTTGCCAGGCGACCTGGTTTTCGGGCGTCTATGTACGGATTTAAAGTTGAAATATAAAATTAAAATATTATTTATTTTTGTGCTAATTTAAAAATTTCTTTTACAGGTTGTATATTGACAGTGCTCAATGATATTCTAAAAAGTTATAATTTATTGTATTGTAATAGGTTGTTGTCTGTCGTTAGTAAAATTGGTAAAATAGGTAGATTAATTTAATTTCTGAAAATTATTTTGAAGGAATGCTACCTACATACATACAGGTATAATAATATGAAGTTTATTAAATTCATATCAAAAATAATAATTTTTTTGCATTCAAGTTTCATTATTATTTATTTTTTTAGTTAAATTCAAAAATTCACGTAGGTATTTTGTTAATTAAATGATTAAACTTAAAACGATTGCTATCATATTGATACAAAATATTACGTGTAAAATTATAACTTATGTTATCTGATATTAATTACAAAATATCTATAATTCTCGGAAATATTTAGATAATTTTTTTAATTTACATAATTAAAATTTATCTAAATATCATACATCCGCTGGTGCGAATTAAATTGAAACTTCATTTACGATAAGGCAATATCGGCTGTATAATATAATGTACTTACAATTATTCAATTTATTTACGGAAGGAGTATTTATGTTGAATTTAGGTATACCTTAGTCTTTTTCGTATTTTGAATATCTCATTAATGGATAGAAAACATAAATAGTGGGATATGGAAAAGGCTCCATATTATACGTGGTTAATAAAAAGTGTCTGAATTTCTCTCTCTAAATCTTATTTTTAATTGAAAATAAGACTATGATTTTTGTAAAATAAAATATTCGCAAAATATCGACTGAATATAAATATTAAGTTAATTACTCTTATGACTGTAATAAATAATGTTAATCATACATTCACTACAAAAAGCTAATACAAAACAGCGTGTTGCGTCAGTCATTTTCTTGTTATCTGAATACCTAAAAGCCCTATTTCATTATTACGCCATAATTAAAAACAATATACTCGCCTCCTTCATAGAGTTATTTCCGTCAGCCATTGAAGAAAGCAAATCTTAGAATCCTCGTAGAACAGCAGAGGTGTTTTGTTTATTGACATAGACGCGGAAGAAAACGAGCCGACGTTATATTTGCAATACTGTACGACTAATCTCATGACACCATTGGAAATAACTGAACACAATCACCAAAATTACCTTTTTTATCAAATAATTTTGTAGATAAGAAATCAATAACGATCGACAAAATCAAATGCTAAAGAAATGCGCGTGTTATCTAGGCTTAAACGATTGCGTAATGAGAATAAGATTAAGATGTTCTGGACAAATATTTATTTTAATAAAACTATCAACACTTATTTTAGCCCATTCCTGTAGGATAATACTGTAAATAGAATATACAAATACCAAAAGATACTTATTCAAAACTAGAAAACGCGTTTACAATGTACAAAAATGATATTACCTAAGCAACATTATTACCAATTACGTATGTAGTAATTCACATATTTATTTATTATCAGCTAACGATCTATGCGACATATAAAATAACTACCTAGTATGTAAAATCTATACATATATTATTATATAATAATAAAGCTGAAGAGTTAATTTGAACGCGCTAATCTCAGGAACTACTGGTCCAATTTAAAAAAATATTTCTGTGTTAGATAGCCCAATTATCGAGGAAGGGTATTATAGGCTATATAATATTACAGGGTGTAATCGTTAAGTGTGCACAGGCGATTATTCCGTAACTATTAGAGATATCAAAAAACTTTAAACTGATATCGAAAGTACGTCTTAACCTAATGAGTAAAATGGCCATAATAAATTTTTAAAAATAAAACGAGAAATATCAAAAAAATAACTTCAAACCCTCCCATACATTTAGTATGAGATATGAATATCCCATGAACATTTAATATGAAAGATTTTAGCTTAGTCTATCTTTTTTTGGTTTTCTGCTTTAATTACTTCGCAAATTTGAATCGAAGTTCATTTAGAAACTGTAAATAGACCTCCTCATTGTATTGCACAATGTGGACGTCACTTCGAAAATCTGCTATGAATACAAAATGTATGGGAAATAAATTGTATGGGAGCGTTTAATGTAACATTTTTGGATATTTCTCGTTTTATTTTTAAAAATTTATTCGGGCCATTTTACTCATTAGGTTAGTTACTTTCGATATCAGTTTAAAGTTTTTTGATATCTGCAATAGTTACGGAATAATCGCTTGTGCACACTTAACGATTACACCCTGTATAATCACGTTATGACCAACAGGCGCGGGGCGCAGCTAGTAACTAATAATTAGGCAATATAGGTAGATAAAAAAATGCATTACAATATAATATTTGGGGGCTGGTCATTATTTTTACAGTTTATGATATTATCTATAATTATAAATTATCTAATAAAATTCACCGATAGAACTGATAAATTAGTTTTTATTGAGATATAACCAATTAATTGATATTGAAATTGACTTTTATTATTAGAAAAATTTATTAATGTTCAATTCATGTTTAATCTTTCCAATATTTTGAGTGATGACGAATTATTATGACTTATTAGGAGCAATTATATAAATTATATCATATTAAAAAAATGTTTAATGAATAAAAATAATTTTTTTTAAGAATAATAATTAAGCCACAATCAAATTGTTTAAAATGAACATGTTTGTTTGTTTGTTTGAACGCGCTAATCTCAGGAAAAACTGGTCCAATTTGAAAACTTCTACTACTATTAATTTAATAAGTCTATTTCTTTTGTTTTATGCGATAACATGTTTTATCGTTAACATACACTTTAATGCAATAAGAGTGTAAATTACGTATTGTGAGTAAGTAGTATAATCATTCTTATCTTAATCAATTTTTGCTACTTACACTGTACTTAGTGTACTCATAGCTCTTGCATCTAGATAAATAATTAATATTGACTCCTTCCTTTTTACTATTTATATGTAAAACGAAGCCAAAAAGATTGACACGATGTAACTTAAATTATGACATATTTTTATGGTATTACAATTTTATTTTTACATGGATAAGCCCAAGAAGCTTATATCTAATACACTGGAGATTGCACTATGACCATTAACTTGTCACAAGAAAATATAACCTTGAATGACGTCAGTGTTGTTTTTTGTCTCTTTCTGTGGGTGACCACACTGGTTTGTATATTCAGGATTTTTCGAAATAGAAAAAACTAAAAATCATGGTCTATAAATAATAACGACGTATATTTTTAACAGTATTTATATTATAATATTACTGGTCAACTTACATGAATAATTATCATCTTTATAGGTACATACCATTTTAATTGGTAGAGAATGATAGTTTTAAATAACGCTTGATAACTTTTGATCTCATACTACGATTTTTTAATTAAAATGAGTGCTACATACATTACTAGTTACATGCCTAAAAACATTTTCAGATTATATAGGTACTTTGTAAATACTTTTGTTATTTTAGTATAAATATTCAGTGAAATATAATGGTTTCATGGTGGTTAATTATAATATAATTAAAATTACTTTATCCACAGTTGAGACGCAGTAACAAGAATGTGGTAAATAAAAAGGTATAGCACTTTTCAAAAGGTATTTTTTTTCTGGACCGTAATCCTCAGGCTTAAAATGCAAACTGCATATTCTGGCATGTTGATAAATTTTACCCTTGATAGGCACTATGGACAGCCATTTATTTCTTTTTATTTCATTTTTTGGAAAGCTGAAATAAGTAAAACAAAAAAAATTTGGTAAGTTAAAAGAACTATTAATTTCTATGTTAAAGAAGAACAAACATAAAACCACATGTGAGTGCAATATCGATGTCGTGCGTTGTTTCATTACTAGTATAAAAATCTTTGAAATGGTGTTCTAAATGTTCATCATAATTTTGTTAACTATTACAATATTTTCTCTTCGCTATCCGTAAAAACTCGTCATCATGGTTACCTTACTTGTTAAATTGGTTTATTGAAAAATGATGAAATTATTAGGAAAAGAAGATAGATAGAAGATATTTAGCATGATTGATTACTAAAATGATGATAAAATTGACGATTTTTGCCATGAAAATGATTCTAAACAGGTAAATGCATGAGTATTGAGGAATATTGTAAATAGCGTAAATATACACTTGCCTGTGAAATTTTATGCCAGAATTTGGTGTCCAAAAACTTCTGCAATTTTTCACAATGCAATACATTATTTATATTCGGAAAATATTTATTAAATACGCAACAATATTAACTTAAATATTCGAAGCGACGCAATTTTTTTGACACTTATGCCATATTGTCAAAGTGAGAGTTGCTACAATTTTATTATGGTAACTACCTATAATCAGGGAGTATCGCTTTTTAATAATTGGTTCAGATACTTATTTTATTTAGCATAAATAATAATTGTCTCATCCAACAATGCTTCTGAATGACGTTGTTGGCAATTTATCAACAAACTCATGTACAAATACTAACCTTTTGCACAGAATATTACAGCATACATAGTAGCCTTGGGAAAACTTCGTATTAACAGTGGCAATACCAAGTTAGGTGTGAAAGTGATAAAACACAACATTTTTCTTGTTACACGTCAAATGTTCATACCGAAATCTCCAGTGTATAAGATATAAGCTTCTTGGATAAGCCCTTGATAAACCTATGCCATCCTACAAACCTTTCCCGCCTAAGTGGTCAAAGGAAATTGCCATGATAATGAGATGTTTCACCGCTGGAGTAATTATTTTTTATCACTCTCTAGATTCTTCACAAAAATCATACCATAAAATTGAATGAACCCAACTGAAAGAAAGAAAAACGCATATGAGTATGGCCGCCAAATATTGTACAATAACAGTCGTGAAATCGTAACACACCGTAACATACGTGACTGATAGTAACATACGTGATTTTGTTAAGCCTAATGTACATTACAACTAATAATGCAGGAGATTTTTTTTACATTTCTGTTTTATATTGTTAATTAAATTATTTGATTAAATTACTTTAAAACTCAATAAAACAAATTTAAATATTAAAGAAAAAGTTTTATTTCTCAAATTTTGTATTTCTATAATACTTACAAATGCAAGAATCATTCACAACTTATGATATTAATTACGAATACGAATTATTATAGTAAAAAAGTTACTAACTTCCGAAACATGATAGTTTTTGAAGTGGGTTCTCTTTATGTAAAAAAGTAAATTTTTAACTTTAGATTCTCTAGTGAGTACTACCCCTAACAGCCGATCACGAATGTTACGTAACACAATAGTAACACATGGTATCATTCGTGAATCAAAATATGGTTGGACACAACTTAAAAAGCCTTTATTCGTCAAAGTTTTGTAGTAATAAGACGCCGCATAGTTTGATTTGTTACTAGAACACTAAAGCTACACACATAATTTAAATAATATAGTAAATTTGTATTCTTACCTTGCATAATTCTCACTCAAAATTATTAAAATGTTCCGAGACAAAAATGCCGACTACCTTTCGATCAACTTTGACAGTAACAAAATGGCGATTTTTTGTTCTAAAGGTTGGCCAACATGTAAATTGGTGTTGCCATTACTTAAAAATATTTATGTGGCTTGGATATCTAGTTATTTAGGGTGTTATTTTATGGTAACCGTGCGTGAAGTATCATTCGTGAAAAAAAGTGAGACATAGTTTTAAGTGAGTTTTATATTAATTTCTTTTATGTTATTTTTATTAGAACTTGTTAAAAGTATCCACAAGTTTACAGAATAATTTAGAAATACCAAAATTTTACAGGTATCAATAGATTTGTCTATAATTTTGTGACTTCAAAGTGTGAGATGACTAAGTTGGACACATGATTCTAGTATGGAAAGGAAAATAAGCATTTCAAAAAAAAAATATTGAGCTTGTTAAAGGCACTCAAAATTAATTTAAATTATTAATATAATGATAATTAATATAACATAGTGAAGCTGAAACTATTTAAAAACTACCATAATAACTATATAAAAAAATCTGGTGTTATATAAAATGACAAGGACATTTTTTTTTTCTTGAATGTACAATTTTTGGCGGCCATACTCATATACTTGCGCATTTCTTTAAGTAAGGATTAACAAAATGGCCGCTGATCTCTAATGGAATATACCGGGTTCTAAAAAAAGCCGTTGATACTGGTTGCTATGTGATTACAACTAAAATAAACACGTGTATTCTTATCAAGAGATTGTAATATCGATAGTGATAAAAACCGTCATTAACAATATGTTGTCTGTGTTTAATTACTGAACTAGTAAGTAATCTTTATTTACTCGTAAACGGTTAATAAGTTTTCTATTGACTATAGTCTATATTGTTTTTTATCGACGACAAATAGTTGCTGTTTTTGGTATAGCTATGAGCTCGCGGTATCGACCGCGTAGTCCATAGAAATACCTATGGTAATGAGTTGTTATTGCGGTAAAAAGTAGTCTATCTAGCCTCCTAACCATCTCCAGACAAAAATCATATCATAAAATCACTCCTATGCGACATGAAAGAAATACAAACACACTTTCTTATTTAAGAAATTAAACAGACTTTCAAATTTATACTATTCCTAGCTGTCCCGGCAGACATCGTTCTGCCCTATTGCCCCTTTTTCGTGTTTTGTCTCTTTAAAAATCTTCCTTGTGCCTTAGCCGAGTTGGTCGAGCCGTTCTTGAGATTTATGCTTAGCAACACATTGACGATTCATTTTACGTAGATAGTAGTATAAATTACTGTATATATTATGTATTTTCTATTAATGCTATATAACTTTTCGATATCGGATTTTCTTAGAATGCAATCTTGATCTTGATATCAAGATTATTTAAATGATTTTAGCTTCTTAGATTAACCTTGAAAAGATTGTAGAGCATAAAAAATAATAAACAACATTAACTAGGTAACAACTTTTCTAAATTAAATTATTAATAAAAACCTGCAGTAGCTCCAACCCTAATCACAATCAAAAGTGTTAATAAAACAATGAATACAAAATAGAGGATGATAAAATTTGAAACTAGATTAAGTTTTATTAACTCTTTCAGATTTATTTAATACGTTATCAATACAGGAAGTGGTTAAGATATGGAATTATTAATTAGTTAGATGATTCGCATAATAATTTGACAAACTTTAGTATTTTATTTCAATCAATTAAAAAAGAGATTACGTCTGCAAATAGCCACATAAGCATGCAAAGCACGGATTCATAAAAACAATACAATTTAGCTATAAACGAAATATCAATATGGTTTCATTTATTTATTTATTTAATTAACACTTTATTGTGCAAGAAACAAAATATACATAAAGCATTATAAACTCTCATAGCATGTTTTAGTTTCGAAAGATTTGTAACGAAAGGGCAAAGTTATAAATAATTTAACGTCAACTGTACTAGCGGTTCGCCCCGTCTTCGCCCGTGGTACATGTTTACGGTTTCCCTGCATAAGAACCATCCTATTATTTCAAGGAATATTATATAAAAAGAATTAACGAAATCGTTTCAGCCTTTCTGGAGTTATGCACTTACCACCACATTTGGGAATTCAATTGTATTATATTATAGATGTAGGCATGAATCATTGAGTAAAATATATGTGTTACAAAATAGATAAGAAGATACTCGATTCAATATACTATCTGATAAAACAAGATCTCGATTGAGCATTCATTGTAAAATATAATTTATTTCACTCAAATGTATCAAATCTTCTGAACGGTTGAAGTCAATAGAGATGTCTTCATTTCTTTGTATTGTCGATAAAATACAAGATTGATAAGAACTAACATTTCGAAGAATTATCTTCTATTGAATTCAGTTTGAACTGTCCGAATGAATATTGTCTATTATATCTACGACAGATAAGATAAGTGGTGAAAAGACATCGTCTTTGATTTCGCAAACCTTCAAGTAGTTTGTAGTTTGAGACTAAAATCTCTTAAAAAGTGTGTGCTAAACGTACGAAATACTTGTGATGTTATTTTATAACAACTTGTGTTTAAGGAATTGGAATTATTATAAGTCATTTGTTTATGACGGATGACAATTAACAAGTGATTTATTAAATCAATATTTTATTTATAATGTCATTCAATCTTTAAATTTCATAGTCACAATAACTTTATCCAGGGTTGTAATTTAATAAAAAACAATCTCCAACATTAATCTAAGCAAAATTATTTTAAATTGGAATTTGTCATATTTCGAATATGATTTAGCAGAGATTGAAAATTCGAAATCCATTAATCTGTAGCCTAGTAATTTATAACAATAAACGTTTCCAATCTGCTACATTATATTGCAGAACACTGATCCTATTCGTTAACGGTAAATTATAATAACCAAATAAATTCTAAATTTCAATTTAGCGTACGTTTTCAGTTAATACTATAAAATATTATAATTTGTGTGTAAATACTATAATATGTATTTGAATAAATATTTAATCAATAAAAAGCATCGATATAATATTATATTAGTCACATCACTGTTAAACTGAATAAAATATAATAAAAGGGTGACCGTTCCTGCAAATTAATTTCTAAATAATTACCTCACTAGTCACTTGTCATCGATGAACAAGATGTTGTAAATACAAACAGCTTTTTGGTCTTTAAAAAAAAACATCGTCACTCAACTACATGTACGTAGGTTATTATTACTCTGAAGTCAATTACTTGTATTAGAATCTATTTCCTTGTAATATTTAAATTGTCGCTTAAAGTCGTTTCCAAATGTGAGTGTAACTATATTATATATTTTTAACATTCACGGGTTGTGTTAACTAATAAATTTGAAAGTATAGGATGTAGTTCTATGCTGAAGAGTTGCTAATTAGACATACTTATAGCTCAAGAGAGTTCTAGTCGTGATGCTGCTTGAGAAGTATTGATCGTGAACCAATCAGCCTAGGTGAGTTAATTAAACGACAGAATTTGTGTATCTGTTTTGCGTCCCAATACAATAAGGAAAAGGGAATGAAGTCCATCTTTATGAGTTCATTTACCAGTGTAGTACTGTGACTTTTGGGAGTAATCTATATTCGATCTAGATGATTAATCGAGGGACTTTTTAGGGACCTTGGACATGTAGGTTTACATGAATTTGTTATTATCCCTAATTATCGAGAGGTGGTGATAAAGATATACTTGAAAAAATCAATTTAATATTTGCATGCATAACGAATCGAATGAATCTCGAAATTCTCTCGTTATTACTGAAAATGATATAATATCTAAACCCCTAAATATATACCTACTATATTAAAAGATAAATAAAAGTGGAACCAGTGAGTGCATTTTATTTTTTAAATCTATTTGTTTAAAATACTACTTTATAAAATGCTATTTATATCGACGATTGAATTCAAAAGCCCTAACCACTGAACCACTGCTGATTGACACAAATCATTATCTTTGTTACAGAAACGATCTGTCAGAGGGCGATAATTCTCCAAAATCTAGGGTCCAAAGGAAATGAAACAGCTACGACGATCTAAATAAATAATGTATTACATTCCAGTCCGCTCGAACGGGAATCAGGAGATAATAGCCTTTCGGGGATTTAAGGGCACTTTATTGGGGCAATTTTACGTTCATTTGTCAGCTGTCAAAGGTACAAAAGATTTGGTCGATACCTGGTTACTGGTTAACGGTTTAACCAATCGCTTCACGATAATTTTGAACGTGATAACAGTGTTAAATGGTTTTGTAATTGGGTACACGTAGCTGCAGAAATCGAAATATGATGTTATAGAAGTAAATTATTTTTTTACAAATGATTAGGGAATGTTTTAGAAATCAATTATTGTTTTTGCTTAACCCTTAACCCTTAAATTGTCACCCCTAGATAACTTGTGTGTATAATGTCCAAATTTGGAGGACGTATTGGAATTAGGATAGAAAAGAGGAAAATGAAAAAAAAAATTAAAATTTTTAATTTTTTCTATTGTTTTCACTATGTCACATAAAACGGACATTGCCAATTATATGTACATGTTCGGAACGTCACTTATAACGGACATTGCACATTATCCGTGCAACCGTGGTACATGAATAAAATGCACATTATCAGTTATGAAATTCAAAATTTTCATCAAATTATAATGATGGACGATCTATTATAAGATTTTCAAACATCTGTCTTAAATTATTGGTTTAAACTGTAACGATATCGTTAAAAATAATGGATTTTAAAAAACGACACTACCAAAAATCACAGCCTAAGAATATGCTAAGAATTGGAATAGAAATAGTATTACATAGCCTGAGAACTTCTCTAATACACCAGGAAAGTCCTCTTCCCATTCACTAAATTGTAAAGATTGAAATGTGTTTGCTTCATCGTATGTAAAGAAGTCGTATACCATGCCTGAAGTACCAAAACAAACAGGAAATTTAAATCGCTTTTTTTTTGGATTCTTTGGCATATATATCCATTTGCTGCCAGTTTTTTAATTTGTAAGGTATTATCATTTAAATTTTCAAACATTGGATGGTATTTCTGGTAAGTAACATGATGCTGTGGCTGAAGAACTACTGAGAAGTGGGGAAGATTCATCTCGCACCGCATGTAATGGCTGTAATTCTGCAGCAATAATATTTTGTTGATGGTAAAAATTCTGACTATTTGGGTCTTCATTGTGTCTCAAATCAATATGTCGTATAATTCCGGAGGTATGATGCTGGGGGTAAATGATTGACACTGTTATCATAGTGAAAACACTCCCGTAGGTCTACATTTCCTTCGAAATCGTCATCTCAACTCAAAGCCAGACTCTTCAGCTTCCGCCAGAGGTAGTGAGGGAATTTTTTATAGATTGCCAAGTCATGCTCCTGTAAAACATAATAAAAATAGAGAAAAATATATTAAAACGATGACGTTGAAAATGGCAGGCCTTATTGGCAACGTCCTTTACATAGGACATGTGAAGAATACCCTAGTGTATACTCCAAGTTGTCAACGTCCGTTTTATGGGACATAATGAATAAACTACGATTTTTATTCCAAATATTGTAAAATATGTAAAAATTATGTCAAAATACAATCGTATTCTAACTAATAATATAACATTATAAGCAAAATAGCCAAAATACTTACAGTTATTATCAATTTTATCAGGAGAGTCAAGAGATCCGTTTTTTTGCAATTTTCAAATGGTCACCATTCGCGACTGTACTTCGCTTCGCTAACGAAACCTGCATGTACGCGAAGGACATAGCTAGTACCTTCCCAATATACCGATTGGCGAAGCTTAGGTCTGCTATAACAGCGCCAGCATTTGTGTAAATACTATGTCCTTTAATACGGACGAAATCAATTTAAGGGTTAAAGCTTTTCTGTCACTTTTTTAGTACATGTACTTATTGCCGTGTAAATCTTGAACGTTCCAAAAAATCTAGAAAATTGACTACGTTGGAGAAAGTACGATAACAATCCTTTATTTTTCTCCTACATGCCAATTATAGAGAACATTTGATTCGTGTGCTAGGTGACTGTTGAATTTAGGGATTCCCGGAATTAGTGATGGTTTGTGTTTCTGGTCAATAATAGCTTTAATGAAATAGTTTCCATGTTTGATTTCTATTGATTTAACTTTCAGGTGAGATAAACTGTTGTTTTTGCTCTAAATATTATGAAATATTCAAATAATTCTATGACAAAATATTCGAAATATAGCTGGTCCGTTTTTTGGGACAGTGCCGTAGATACAGGTAACTAAGAACCCATTGGCATGTCCCAAGAAACGGACGTTGCCATGATTCGTACTTTAATAAAATATCACTTTTATGGGATTTTCTTGCTTTAGAGTCTTTAATTATATGTAGAATTATTTTTAATTAAGTTCAAAATGACGAATATAATCTAAGATCAGTTAAATCTGTTGGGTCTACAATAGAACCGGGAGTTCCTCGACCTCCACAAGCATTTCGTCTAAATGTCCTAATCATCGGCCAAATATCACTTCACATTTAGAAAAACCATTATTATTTGTATTAAATGAAACCAAAGGTTGCTTGACACGAAATAATAAATGTTATTTAACATTCCACACAACTAAATAGTGTGATTGAGCTCGAGAGGGCTCAATTATCATTTGTTAGGTATTTAGTTAAAATTGAAGAATTTTTTGTTATAACAGATAGTGAAAATATTGTGATACAATAAAACAATAAAATGCTACTTGAAATTGTTTTCAATTGTGTTGTATTAAGTGAATTTTATTTTTTTTTCATTCTTATTTTATAAGCTCTATGACAGCGTTGTCCGTTTTTTGAGACAGCAATGAAGACGGGGTTCTTGGCAAAGGCCGTTTTAACGGACATCCTGAAAAACCTACTTACAGAAAATTTGTTTTATTTTTTTCTCTACTATAGTATTTTTTAATCAATAACTATCACTAAAACCAATTCAGGTCATATCTGGGTACATTATTTCAGGGCTTGCCGTGTTAAGGGTTAATGAATAAGGGAGGAGTGATCAGTCTTCTGTGTCTTGCTTAACCGTGATATTAGACTTCAATAGGAATCTTCTACTGCACCAAGTAGGCTATAAGATCAACAAAGTTATGTTAAATTGATTAATATCCATTGCTTGATATTATTATGTCTAAATAATAATCTATAACTGCAGATGACTATTATAAAATACACTTCAATTGTGGAATATGCGACGTGTAGGTAATTTGTATATTGTGAATTTTAATGAAACTTTATGATAACATTGTAAACAATAAATCAATAAACGAATGGTTACTTAAATTAAGTACTTTTTGAGCTTACTAATGAGCATTTATGTATAATTTATATACAAGCTCTATTATTAAAAACGTATGAAGCCAAAATTCCCGATTTTTTTGCTCATTATATTCGGATTCACAGTAAGCAGATTACACTTGATAAAATAATACTACATTAGTGTAGAGCTTTGTATATATATAATGTGATATAGCGATAAATAAATGAATGCAGTTCGCGCGTATTTATTTTTCAAACACGAACGTAAAAAGGATTAACTATGTATTCCCAAAATCCGAGATTATTACACAATGTTGTGTGAAAACAGGTATAAAATAATTAAAGCAAGCGGCATAAAAATGGAGGAATTATTATTCTTGGAAATTTACGAAAGCCTTGCATTCTGACCAGCATCAGGAAACGTTTAAAATTCGCAACTCATTTTTCAATTTCTAAGAAAAAATAATACACTCCAAGCTAAAGCTTTCGTGTAAAATCCAATTAATTTTGTATTTTACACGAAAAACGAGAGGGTTATCAATTTTAATTCATTATTATTATTTATTTTCATAAATTATACAGAAGGAACATAGTCGCATAATCTGTTTTCGAATTGAATGATGATGATTCACATTTTAGTAAGTATATAATCCTTTTTAACGTTTACGTAAACGTTACTTTGTAAAGCGATACGTCTAAGTTAGTAAATGCTGTTCAAATAGTAAATAGGTCAAACCTCAAAATTTCTATTTTTGCTTAGGCTTTTCAGACAGTATAATATGTTCTTGTATCTAATTTTCAAAAGTGCCTCCGACCTTATTTCCTCTTAAAAACTGACATTGTGCCTTTGTTTAATAAATTATTCATTATAGTTATAGTATACACCTATTGTTTTTATCTTGCTTATAAATTAATCATCCAATTTCAAGGTGGTCACTAAAACAAAGCCAAATTAACTTTAGCTTATCAACCATTAACTCATTTGGCAAGCTCCCAAAGGCTAGCGATTTCCCTTCCAAGATACAGTTTTGGCTCGACCCTTGTTACGAGCGAAATGTTTACGAGGCAGCGACGTTCAGCAAATTAAATAATGAAATTCTGACGAAACGTTGCAATGACTTATCTTCACGGACTTAATCCAAGATTTTTACGATGGAGACTAATACGGCTAGGAACAGAAAAAGGACCACTTTCAGGTCATAAAACAAATCGGTAAATGGATGAAAAGGAGAAATTTCAATTTGTTTTTCCAGCAACTAATTTACCGATCAGTAATCGTTTCAAGTGCTCTTTGCCAATTGCACAAAAAGACAAACGATTTGCGATTTAAAAAGTAGAAGGTCTGTGTATTAATCCAGATCTAGTATCATATTCTTATGACACATGAAGACTCTATACCTATATTTTATCGGAGACAAACGTATCCTTAAAAATTAAGCGATACTTTAATCCCGTAGAAAATCGTTATTTACAAATAGATCTTGAGGTATGAAATATAACCAACTGCATACCTTGTTTGAGGGTTAACACTCGTGTCACACTCAACAAAACTAACTTTCACAGCCTGACCTAGTTCTACGATAATTTTTGTTTTCTTGTTTTTGTGAATGTACGATATTGGCTTGAAATGTTATTAATTCATATATAGTAACTAAGTTTTTGAAATTGAGTATATATTTACTATTAAACTGATTGAGCATATATTTTTTAATAACTATACAAACATTTCGGCTTAGTTGATCAAGCAATTTGTAGAATCAGCGTCATTTGTCGAACTATATGCCACTGATGGAAATGATTTTTTGCTTTATAATATTAAAATATCACTTTATAAACCTTTGTATCTTTCGTACGTCTTTTCACGCGTCTGTCACAGGTATAATATTTTTATTTATTAGGTAAACATTATGTACTTCATTCTTGCTATAATTTTGAGCCGCTGTTTTCATAACTAATGTATCTATCGCTCCATTCTATTACCTTATTCTGTCACATAAATCATAAGAAAATATTGTTTTAATAACTTGACTTTCTAATAAAGCTGTCTACTGAATAAAAGCATTAACAATATCATGCCGTAGATGATGACAAACGGTTATCATTTTGCACAAACTGATTTATTAGTAGTTTATATTTTACTGAATACCAACGTTAATGTAAGCATAAAGAAACTTAAGCTATATTAACGTTATATGTATTTTATTTTAGAGAATATTAATTATATAAGTTGTCACTATTTTAGTATCATTGCCACTAGTAAAATAAAATTATAATATCTTCATCTATAAATTTATTATTAAACTATAAAATACGCTTCCTTTGTATAACATTTAAGGGAAGCCATTTAATTATCTAGCTCGAGATATTTCTATAAATAAAGGACAAAATATAATTAGTCATTATCGATTCTATGAAACGTCTCGAAACTTTATATCCCTTACAACAAATTTACGCTTGTGTGAACTTTGTTATTTTTACCTTTTATAGAGAAAAATGCGAACGGAAATATTTTATACAATTACAACGGACCCACGCACTTTATTTGCTTTTGATAAAAATTATTCTTGGTTTTCTATTAAAGGTCTCATATTGAAAAAAGTTAAAATATATTTCATCTCAACTTTGTTGGATTTTTTGTATAATTTTTTCAATCATTATCTATTCCGTTTCTGTATTGTTTATGTTTTTCTTACGTTTGTATAAAATTATTTAGGAAATAAAACATCTGAGATAAACAAAATAATAAAGTAAAGTAAATTACATATAAACAAATAAATATTTTCTGGACATTTCACACAACATCAGAATGTGTTCTCCGCTTTACGGCTACGCTCACTCTACTAAGTATGCGTTCGTGTGATAAATAATGCTTACTGATATTATAAATGCGTAAGAATATTTATTTTATTTATTTATTTGTTTGCTTGTCTTTCTTTCATGTCGCAACAGAGCGATTTTATGGTATGAGTTTTGTCTGGACGCTACAATTTAGGGGGTTAGACAAAGGCTACTTTTTACCGCGGTGAAACATCTTTGGAATTTCTTTGACTATGCTAGCGAAGCCGCGTGCTATAAGCTAGTGCATGATAAAGATTATAGAATAATTAGATATTAATTATTTATGACTAAATTAGTCATTAATGATTTATCAGGTATTTCATTATGGCTATAATACATCTGCCTCATTTAGACCTCGCAAATTTGTACACTAATGTTGAACTATCGAAAATAATCAAGCAGTTTTTTATTTTTGTTATAGGATTTATTAAACTTCCTTTCCCGATGTCTGCTGGTAATCAAATCTAACAAAATTGAATTTGACTCATTTCTTAGTGCTGAGTCCGTAAGACATTTTGTACAATATATAAAGTGAAATTCAGTTTCCTGTGTATCTATTTCAATAGTGTCTAAATGTGAAAAGGTTCTAGATGTTGTCATTGTATTTCCGAATTCCTAAATATAATTAATGCAGTCTAATTAATGCTTTAGGACTTATGGTATACAATATATTATATTATTTGGTTAATATAATTGTATTCATAACATAACAATTATCTAATTTTCCATGGAATATCCAATAACAGGATGTTCAGCACCAACGAGGCAATGCAATGCTACGTCAGAACAATAGGAAACATTTCTCGGAATTTTTTTCCGAGCCTTTCGGCCTCCTCTCAGAAGAAAAAATAAATACGTATAGTATTATTATATTATTAACTGATTTACATTGTGTCATAGCAAGATAATGTGTGTTTTAATTTTCTCTGAGGGAAGTTGGTGTGAATAATCTGTCTTTGTGGTTGTCCAGGTTCGTGATATTTCCTCAACATAGCGTATAAGCGTCTTTCCAAACTATACAAGGCCAGCACGCAACGGCGCCTTTCCAAACTATACAAGGCCAGTACGCAACGGTGTGAAACTAATCACGTATAGTTTGGAAATAACTTTTTTACAAAGTTCTTCCAATCTATACAACAGCAGTACGCAAATACTCGCGTATACTTTGTAGTGAAGTAAGTAAGAATAGCGCTCCAAAATATACAGCGCCAGTACGCATGCGGACTAATCGTGTATGTTTCGGAGTAAGCGCGGCGTCTTTCCATTGCTCGCGTTTATATTATTGTATTGCTGTTTTGAAATCTATTATTAAAATGCATGTGTATGTAATGTTGCGTACTGATCATATATTTTTTGTATCGAGGATGCTTGTGTCTTCGTTCCCGACTATACTGCACGACCAACAATTGACAATAGTGCTAAAATGTAAGAATCTAATATGTCCAGAAGAAGACGGTTGCGAGGCGACGGAGCCCCGCTTCGCGGGGCTCCTATTTTTGTGTAGTTAAAAAAAAACACGAACCTAACCTAACCCATAGGTAACCCTTATATCTGTTACCTATTTATTTTTCTAAGCTTACCTAATAATATTTTTATTCCATATTTTACTGAATCAATCAAGAAGAATAAAAGTAGATAGATATAGCTGTACAAGTCTTTGATTGCCTATATATTTATTATTTCGCTCAAGCGTAAGTGGTGTAGTAGGTATATTTAGTTATATTTTGCGTACTGATCGTGTATAGTTTGGAACGAAGAAGCAAGCATCCGCGTTACAAAGTGTACACGATCAGTACGCAAAATTCGTGTATATATGTAATGACAAACTTAAAAACAGCATTACAAAGTATACACGAGCAGTTTCCTATGCGTTCTGGCTATGTATAGTTTGGAAATACGCCACGCAACGGTGTGAAACTAATCACGTATAGTTTGGAAATAACTTTTTTACAAAGTTCTTCCAATCTATACAACAGTATTACGCAAATACTCGCGTATACTTTGTATTGAAGTAAGTAAGAATAGCGCTCCAAAACATACAGCGCCAGTACGCATGCGGACTAATCGTGTATGTTTCGGAGTAAGCGCGCCGTCTTTCCATTTTTCGCGTTTATATTATTGTATTGCTGTTTTTAAATCTATTATTACAATGCATGTACGTATGTAATGTTGCGTACTGATCGTATATTTTTTTGTATCGAGGATGCTTGTGTCTTCGTTCCCGACTATACTGCACGACTTACAATTGACAATAGTAAGATGTAAGAATCTAATAAGTCCAGAAGAAGACGGTTGCGAGGTGACGGAGCCCCGCTTCGCGGGGCTCCTATTTTTGTGTAGTTAAAAAAAACACGAACCTAACCTAACCCATAGGTACCCTTATCTGTTACCTATTTATTTTCCTAAGCTTACCTAATAATATTTTTATTCCATATTTTACTGAATCAATAATAATCAAGAAGAATAAAAGTAGATAGATATAGCTGTACAAGTCTTTGATTTAAGTATTTATTATTTCGCTCAAGCGTAAGTGGTGTAGTAGGTATATTTAGTTATATTTTGCGTACTGGTCGTGTATAGTTTGGAACGAAGAAGCAAGCATCCGCGTTACAAAGTATACACGATCAGTACGCAAAATTCGTGTATATATTGTAATAACAAACTTAAAAACAGCATTACAAAGTATACACGAGCAGTTTCCTATGGTTGCGTTCTGGCTATGTATTGTTTGGAAATACGCAGCGTATAAAGTTGCTTGATAAAAAACATGTAGGTAACTGGACATTGGCAGAATCTGTCTCTATTGGTATTGCGATACAATATACCGATTTTTAGATTGAATAGTGTTTCAAAATATCATAGAGTTAATCGCTTAATGTTATCAGATTTGACTAAAGAAAGCCGAAACACCAAAGGAAAGTAATACCTACGACAAATTAAAATTAATTGATGATTATAGGTTTCTTGTCTAGAAAAATATTGTTATACCGAGAGTTATCGATAGCATGTTAAACGTTATTAAATAACTATCTGGCCCAAATAAACTGCCAACAAATGACAGAAGTTCACTCGACTTTGAAGGTAAATATTGACAACAGACCAGTGGGCGTGGCTTAAAAAACATGGCTACGTATTGTGTGCAACAAAAGAATTAACCATAAGTTTACATTGAAATAGTGTCATCAATTTTAATTATTTATGTTTTCTATAAATGTTTTTTTTCAATTTGTTGGATCATGAATGGATTAATGAATCCTCATTAATATCATTATGTTTTTTCACAGTATCCTTCTTTAAACTCCGATTTACTAGACGCTGATGTCGTGCCTCTATATTTTTTTTAGCTTTATTTGATTCTCTAGCAGAGCTTGGTAGATTACACGATGGAACACATGTTTTTTTTAAAGTCATCTTTTTAGTAATAACACCTGAAAAACAAATTTTTCAATTAGTTTTAGATTTATATTTACATTTATATTTGAGGTTAAACATTGTCAACTTACTTGGTACAATAAAATCATTCCTTTGAAAATGTAATGAACACACTCTCATATGCGGATTTATATTTTTCAATTTTAAAGCACGCTGCCAGGCTTTACATCGATCTACTTTTTCTTTTTTTCCGAAATAATTTACAACATAAACAAAACTGCTACCAGGTTTAGGTATAGCATGAAAACTAACTTCTAAATTCGTATGAGATTTACTACCACAACCGTTCACCGCACAATAAACTCTACTTTTATTTTTAGTACGAAATTTTAAAGAATTTTTATTAATTAAAAAAAAAATTTTTTTTTAATAGATTCGGTAGTATACTTGTGTACTTAAGTGCACACTAAAACTAGTTCTTTTTTTGAACACCAGGTGTCGTGACCAAAGTGGTCCGTTGTCAATAGGTTTAAAATAGTAGTTTGGTATAATTAAAACGTTTCATTGTCTTATATTGTATGTGAAACACGTAATATTCAAATCAAAATAAACGTATATTTTTCTTAATTAACATGACAATATAACAGTCTTGTAATATGTAACATCAAATTGATATTTATTGTTTTATGGCATTCAAATGCTTTATAAATATAAATTTATAAAGAATAGAAAAAATTCGATCACGAGGCGGGACTCGAACCCGCATCCTTTCGCGCCATTCCGGGGCGGATGCCTGACCAATTCAGCCACTCGTGACCCGCCAGAGCAATAGCATTTCTACTCTTTATAAATTTATATATGTAACATCATTTTGTTAACAGTACATTATAATCATTCTTGGTTATTTATCTTTCTAGTCAATGTAAAAACACGCTCGCAGTTTTTTTATGTTAAAATATCGTGTTTTTTACAGCTTTTTTATGTTAAAATATCGTCTTGTATATCAAAACCTATTCTCAACGTAAACAAAATTCCAATGTTATAAGCGTTATATAGATTCCCGTATGTTACATAAATTGAATATGATATCAAGCACTCCGTACAAAAAGAAATAAAAAATCCAATTTCCTTCAGCTTGGCTCAAGGTGAATGGATTTCAATACCGCACTGAGGGTGCGCATAATATAATGTACCTAACTCAATTGCTTATAAAATTACGCTTGCAATGACCATAATATGTGTGTAATATAAATTATAAATACATGAATAAGAAACTAGCTAAATAAATTGATATTAAAATTCGTATCAACCAAAATCACGATTCAAACAGTTTTTATTGTTATTTGTTGAATTTATGCTATATTGCTGGGGTATAAAACATTTAATCGAAAATGTGTCAGTGCTCACAAAAAATACACCCGAAACAAAAACTCCATTAGCATTCTCGACATTGTTGCAAAAAATTGCCAATTGATCGGACATTTATATGTTTTAACCGAAAGTAAAGTAAAGGTGGGTCCACACTTGATCATTTTTGCGTATATCAGATCTCCGTCGCGTAGCATCGACGCGTATCATGTTTGCTAGTATTGACGCAAAATAATCGCGATCATGATACACTTGGTAACCACCCCCATGATTCACCCTGATCGCTATTAACTGCGTATCTTATACGTGTCGTAAATAATACGGTATGGTCAAAATAGGCGTCCACACTTAGGATACGCATACCTACTCGATACGATATGCCTGATACGGATCCGATTGTCCAAATATGGACCCACCTTTACGAACATAGAGCTACAATGTGTATCAGAGCACAGAATATTGTCTGAGTAATAAAAAAGTTTTTTTCTCGTTCAACTTTAACAAAGTTCAATGAAGGTTGACGTGCTGGAGCGTCAACTTTCAACGTTGATGAATTTTAATTGTGTCCCCCGTTATTGCTCCTAATTAAGCTTGAATGTTTAATATTTTTAACAGTAATTTGAGGTGATATCTTTATAAGTAGCGCTAAAATTATTGTTGTATTTTGGCCTTATGCTTTGAAATAGAGAAGGCTCCCGAAGGTATAAAAGTTACTAATGAGGCTCTAAAATAATAGAGACTATTTTGGTTCAAATTATAATATTCTTTTGCCTTTATTGATTAAGATTTTAAGAATTACGTAGGTATACGCTATTTTTATCTACTCTCAATATCATTTTCTTTTCACATTTTATCAGTAAGAATTTCGTAAATTAAGATATTAAACTTTTATAACATGACTTTAATTTCAATTTTATAATGCAATCACGGGTAAATCCCCTGTAAAATGAAATGGAATAAAATGGTCAAAGTACGCCTTATGATTATTCTTTTGAACATTGAAAGTTTAACCGACAATAGTCGCTATAGTAAGTTCTTTCAAACTATGTAACAAAGTGCCAACCACTAAAACTCCACGTACTAAGCCATAAAGCCAGGGGCTTAAAAGAGAATGCTTTCAGTAATCAAGATATATATATCTTTGAGTCAACACAATTACCTTTATAATTGAATTAAATTGAAATTGCTACGTGCTATTTCCTATTGATATTTTGTTATTTTGATGTCATTGATCGTCCATAGTGGAAGACCAAGGAGAACATGTTTCTAAAAGTTATTTAATATTATTCTAAAAGTTATGTCATTATATTTTTCTAAAGACTCATAACTTCTTTATTGAGCATATTCAATGATATAATCAAAAACTCAAATTATATAAAATTTAATAATAATATAAAAACTTAAAAAGCACAATTGCAGAATAGTATGCATGAAGTATGCGCTTTTTATCATGTAGGCCAGAGGTCAGGGCTGGCATTTCAACAATTTATTTTTAATGGAACTTTGGCAGAATTAATTAAAAATGAAGAAGTATTTATTGAATGTATTAATATTATTTAACAATTTTACAAAAAATACTTTTTCTGGTAACTATATAATATAATATTAGTATATTAGTATAGATATCAGTATAAAGCTGAAGATTTTATTTCTTGATTGCATGCGCTAATCGCGTTAACTACTTAGATAGGCCATTTCTCGAGGAAGGCTTTATGCAACATCACGTCAAGATCCGATTATTCCGCGAGGCACAGCTGATCAATAATATAACGAATCGTACATATACATGTATGTAGAATTAATCTTAAAAAATATCTCAAAAAGTAGTTTCACGAATTGGTTTTACGTGCTCATTCCAAGAACCACTACAGTCATAACACCTCGCTTATTATTAATTGCAAATGCGAACTGAAATTTTCCCGTTTCTACCTTATGCTCAATGCGCTTCATTGATTTAACAAGTATAAGTCGATGTTTGAAAATTTTAACTTATCGACTTTTTACATTTTCATCTGCATGCTCTATAGCTCTTCGTACATATTAATATGTAAAGTGAAGTCCCATGTAGGGATAGTGGGGTAAGGGGCAGATGCATTATACATCTGTTTCACTGATCGATTTTCTTTAGGGATAAGTAGGTGATAAGCCTTCTGTGTCCTACCAGACCGAGACATTTTTTTTCTTCGTCTCCACCGGGAATCGAACCCAGGACCCCTCGGTGCTACGCTCACGCGTCAACCACTGTACCAAGGAGGCGGTATTAATATGTAGACCATATTAAATCTATATTAATAATTTCGTCAAAGGGTACGGTAGACTCGATCGAAACCTTATATGAATAACAAAACATAAAAAAATATTAATTTTGAGTCGACAACATATATCCGCAAAATTCGGATTATGGAGAATTTCGTTAAATTTCAATTGCACTGACAAACCAAGCAAACCACAGTCGCCATCAAAAAAACGTTCCGTTGCTTAGATACGCCTCGCCAACGTTTAGTGAATCATAACAAAAAATACTTTTCGTCAGTCGTTGACGTTTCTCGAAAATATTGTTTTTGACACTTTTTTATGATATACTTTTTGTTATGTGTTTTTTCTTTAAACCTAAGATTGGCCGATTGCGATAAAAACCATAGAAAGAAGAATACTAACCATAACCACACCCCGGACACTCCATACAAAATGATCGTTTTGACAGTCACACTGTAGAGACTGCAAATGTGTGTGTTAACGCTTTATGGTTGGCACATTTGTGACTAGCGTAAAAAAAAATTCGCGTTTTTCTGATGAAATACATCCGTAAACAGCACAATATCTAACCATTTTCTACGAAAAACTATAATCACAAATCCAAAATAATAAAATTACTATAAGTCAATTTGATTAATGTTGTCAATCTTCGTTGCGTATCGTCCTTGCAGAAAAATATGGCCCATTTTATGTCTGATCGCGCGGGGGTGAGGTAAGTTTAATTTTGGCGGGAGGCGGAGAGTGTCCGTTCTGTAGCGTTTAGCTACTATTATGTATTCTGTGCCATAACCTTAAAGTCGAAGTTTTAGTTCAAATGTCATTGTCATTTACTTTGTAAATGACAAAATGGAGGTTATGCTATAATAAGAAGAAGAGACGACGGACGAACAATAAAAAAGAAGGATTTCGAGTGTGATAACAGATGGGTGGTGCCCTACAATCCCTATCTATGTAAAAAATTTAATGCTCACATAAATGTGGAAATTTGTTCAAGTGTCAAAAGTGTGAAATATATTAATAAATATATTTATAAAGGTCATGACCGAGCAAAGATACAAATCACAGTAGCGCCACAAGAGTCCAGTGATCAATCGACATCAAGTAATGAACACCATGATGAAATTAAGGCTTATATTGATACCAGGTATGTTTCGGCTCCTGAAGCAGTTTGGCGAATATTTGAATTTTCAATGCACAAAATGAGTCACACAATTATACAGTTAGGTGTTCATTTGGAAAACCAACAAACTGTCGTATTTACAGATCAGAATGTTCATGAAGCAGCAGCTAGATCAGCTGAAAAATCAACATTATTAGCATTTTTTGAACTAAACAGAACAGAAGAAAGTGCTCGACAATATCTTTACACTGAAATTCCGACACATTTCAGATTTATCCATGGACAGTGGCAACCACGAATATCTCAGTCAGCGGCTGATAAAGTAATTGCAAGAATGTATAATTATTCCTTTTCTGATCGGGAACGATATTATCTCCGGCTATTACTTCTTCACGTCAAAGGGCCAACTTGCTTCAGAGATGTTAGAACTTATGAAAATATTATTTACAACTCATTTCGAGAAGCTGCTCAAGCAAGAGGGCTCCTTTTTGACGATCAAGAATGGGAAAGATGTTTGAATGAAGCAATTGATTTTAAACTTCCTCGGCAATTACGACAGCTGTTTGCGTTAATTTGCGTATTTTGTGAAGTAACTGATCCTAATGCTCTTTGGGAAAAGTTTACATCACATTTTATCGAAGACTTTACAAGATCACGCCCTGAAATATTATCCAAACAGTTGGCTTTACAAGAAATTGATGAAACATTGAAACTCCATGGTAAGAGACTAACAGATTTCGGACTTCCGGAACCAGATATTGGTGAAAATAATGTTTTCTTATCTGATCCCGTTTATGACTGTGAACTTGAAAAAGCAAATGGCTATGAAAAATACCAAAAATTGAACACCGAACAAAAATGTGTGGTCGATACAATACTAAACGCTGTGAATAATCCCACAGAGAGAAAGCTGTTTTACCTTGACGGCCCTGGAGGAACTGGAAAGACTTTCGTATTTACAACTATTTTACATATTTTAAGATCTGAAAATAAAATTTGCCTACCCATAGCGTTTTCCGGTATTGCAGCAACTCTGTTAGATGGTGGTAGAACAGCTCACTCGCGATTCAAAATTCCAATTAATTCAGATGTAGATTCTACGTCTCATATGTCGTTAGGGTCACCAGCAGCTAATTTATTGAAGGAAACTCATTTAATCATTTGGGATGAAGCACCCATGACTAAATGTCATGATATTGTTGTAGTTGATCGACTCCTTCAAGATATAATGAAAAATAAATTACCTTTTGGAGGCAAAACTTTGTTATTCGCAGGAGATTTTCGTCAGATTTTACCAGTTGTAGTTAATGGGTCACGAAATGATATTATAAAAGCTTCAATTAAGCAATTTTCAATGTGGCCAAACTTTACTCAACTCCAATTGGCTCATAATATGAGAGCGCACGATAATTTAGAGTTTGCTCTATGGGTATTAAAGGTAGGCGATGGATCAGCTAATGAAGATGATGACGACCACATTGAACTGCCTCAACGATGCATTGTAGATAATTCAATTGTAGACCATATTTTTGGTGTTTCCCTGAACACAAATGATTATAAAAGTTATTCAATGAAAGCTATCCTTACTCCCAAAAACGATGATTGTTTTCAATTGAACGACCAAGTTGTCGAAAAAATCCCCGGCCTGCTTAAAATTTATGAAAGTTCTGACGCTGTGGTTGAGGACGACCATAATGATGTTTTAAACTATCCCGTAGAATTTCTAAATACTATAACGCCTGCAGGACTACCACCACACATTCTAAAATTAAAAGTTGGTTGTATAGTAATGCTTTTGAGAAATTTAAACCCGACTGTTGGGTTGTGCAATGGAACCCGTCTTATTGTTAGAGCGTTAGCTTCACGTGTCATTGATGCCGAAATTATTTGTGGTAGCCATGTGGGAACCAGAGTTTTTATTCCTCGAATTCGTCTCCAGCCATCTAACAGTCAACTGCCTTTTAAATTTTGTCGGCTTCAGTTTCCCATTCGCATAGCATTCGCTATGACAATTAACAAATGCCAGGGACAAACTTTCGACAAAATCGGTATATTTTTACCTAATCCTGTGTTCACCCATGGACAGCTCTATGTTGCCTTCTCTCGAGTTCGAAGATTCGATGATGTAAAAATTCAAATTATCAATACCACTGAACAAGGCTTGAAAGGTGATAAATATTTATCGAAAAATGTTATACCTATATAGAGAAATTTTGTCATAATCAACCTGTGATAATAGAGAATATTTTTTTATAAGTACCTTTGCCAAATTCTCGGATAAGTACTCATTGTAAAATTACAATTTACATACCTTTATAATAATATTCTATGGATTGTATCTTTTTGTAGGATTATGCCATTGAAACAGTCAAACTGAACATAAAATGTTCAGTAAATGTTTTATTAATTTTATATAAAAGATAGAACTTTCTTATATAAAATAAATAAAACATTAGATGTATACTTCCTCTGCTGAATAGTGACTTGGTTTGTAAGAGCCATGCAATGAGACAAGGCATTCTGTGTTAAAGCTGATTTATCCCTAGGAAAAGGTAGATAAGGCCTAATCCTACTATTATTCTTGATTTAGCCAGTTTGGTTAAAGAACCACAATTTCATTTTTTATTTTTAAAATTAGTAAGTACTTATCTACCTGTCAAAGTAGAGAAAAAGACTGAGTGCTTAAAACAAAGAGGTTTACACAGAGTAAACCTTAAAAATTATATGTTTTGTTAATTTGTGTTAGTTTATTTTGAAATAAAAATAATTTGTGTAAAAACTTTTGCAGTTTTTATTTATTATATTTATTAAACATAACGAACGAAGCTATACGAATCTATGCCTTGCTTATTCCTTTAATATTCCTTGAGAACCGATGACTACAGAAATTTCTACCTACATTTTGCAACTAGACGTGTATTATGAGTCAAATTTCACCCGAGCGAAGCCGGGTTTTCCTCTAGTATATATATGGTTATGCTCGGGGTCGTTGCTTGGGGTAAACCGAAGTGTTCAGAAATTGTCACAGCTTTTCTTCACATAACAAGACGTCGTTACGTCATGACGTATCCATAGCAACGTAGCATAGAACATCTCTGGTGGAAAAGCACCCGTTTATGAGCTTTTTCTTACGAGCCATACCACGAATTTGGGAAATGTGGTTGTTTAAGAATGCATGAAGATTTAAGATATAATACAAGTATTTTATAATTACTAGATATAAGTTGCTCTGCTTTACCACAACCAATTTTTGTCACTAAAGATAATGAGCCTGAAAGGAATCTAAAATGATTTTTTATCCTTCTTACGAAAGACGATAAGCTCATTCAATGATAGAGTAATTACATCCCACAATATAACGTTTCAAAACTTTGAGATAATTACATGCATTATTTGTCATAATAATGAAATAAATATTTTCAATAAAGTCCAATATAACTTTGCCTCGGGCGAAGACAAAATCGCTTCCAAAGGTTTTGAAACGGCAACGATAAAGTATTACCTTCGGAATATCATGTTTCTAATGGATTAAACGAAATATAATGCTGTTTACCAAACTATTTGAGTTTCCTTGAGTGGATGAAATCTATCGCGAAATATTTGCAAGACATTTAAATCTCTCGTTGTTTATTTTGCCTTCAATATTGTATTTTACTTCTATTTGTATTATGAAATTGGAGGAAACGCATTCTAGGGAACTCCTTCTATTGAATGAAATTAGTTAGCTTTGCCTCACGTGCATACGTAGTGCAGTATGTTTTATTCACAGATAATATAATTAGTGGAAGCAATACCTACTTCTTCTATTAATTTTGCAGTACCATTCAGAAAATTCATAATCCTAATTCAGATGTTCGTTTTTAGTTCTATAATATAGTACCTGTAGTAAATGTATGGAAAGACGTGCATTTTGCATACATTTTTTTTCAGATTCTGAATTCAGAGAGCCATCCCGGCTGTGTGAGGCTGGCCTTAATCAAATTTTGTTAAGTTACGTAGTACGCAACAAACGTAACAAAACAAAAGAATTAAGCCACTCCTCATACTTGAAATGCTTTAATATAAATGTGTTATTTAATATTTCATGTAAAAAAATAAGCTGTTTTTGTTCAAGGCGAATTGACACTTCTTTATTATATTATCACAAGACACGACACCCTTTTTAAAAGTTAGTGCTTACGTACTACGTAGTTAGTTGGTACTTACAGCTAACAGTATTATAACACTTAGGTACTTTGTTTAAATTTCAGTTCAGTTTACTTTATAAAGTTAGGCCTAGAGTTAAGTTTATATTGGAACTAATTTAACAAGCGACAGATTACGAAATATAGTATTAAAATATGAGCATTTGTGTATAGAACTGTTGATCCTCCTCCTAAGGTAAAAAATATCATCCAACTATCCTAACTATAGGTATTGTAATCACGAAAGTTTTTAAGAGTGTAATATATGCATTTATGAAAACTATTTCATGTAAAAATCACTCATCGGATTTGATTTTAAATTTGATGGCACCTGACAGTGATGTGGTAATGTAGCTTATGTACCAGAATAACATATCTATTATTAGTCGAAATACTTGCTTTTCCCGCGGATTCGTCTAGTCTACTATATTCTCGTTATATTGCATTGAGATATACATATGGAGACGACACCGCCTACATCACTTATGTTCCGCTCAACATACGCCATATGGCGTAACTGCACGCTCATTTTTTATTTGTTTTAAAGTGAAACGCATCAAATATGCCTTCGTGTGTGTTACGATATTGCACAAATAATACAAATAATACGGAAAAGTGCAAAGGAATAACTTTCATCGGTAAGTACCTAAGTAGATAATAATTTTTAAAACCTAGTTAGAGCAAAAAAATGGCGCACAGATTTTGTTCGTTGTATCTCCTCCATACGTAGTAATAATATCTCAATGTTATATTGCCACATTTTCTAACTTCAGTACAGAAACATTGACAAGCTTTCAAAGATCTCAGTTTTCCAAACGCTACCTTACATAGTTACGATCCGGATATTTGAGTAGTGTCCTTGTGTTAATCTGAACCCTTGTACTCGTCTTTACCAATCCCCTTATGTTCCTCGAATGAAGGAAAACATTTCGACGTATAAAAAAGTACATGTAGCTGAACATTATTTCATACAGACTTATATTTAGAGAACATAATTATACAATAATAACTTAGGAGATTCAATAATAATTCAACAACAGGTATACTTGCAAATATTTCTGTATTTTCTGAAAATAACAGAAATGTAGATAATCATGAAATATTTATTTTATTTTCCTAAGAACGAAACAACAGCAATTCAGAATTAAGAACAATGAGAATAATAACTCAACATTATGAAATACATGGTCATGCATAATTCGACTCACATGCATTGATTGTCGCGTGAACGAAATCGCCGGCAAATTCCTTTTGAAACGCTGTCATAATTCCAGCAAAAATAACTCTTGAATTGCCATAAATATTAATTGTTTTAACTCTTTGACAGAAACGGGTGAGCTTATCGCAATTTTTATGATAGATATATTTGCATTTAGCATAGTTTAAGCACATAGTTTAATAGCCAAGCATGTTTGATGGTCCTGTTTGTATATTTTCCCAAAAGCGGTGCAGATTTAAGAAGTTGTACGCCTTATCACTGGCGAGGCATCGTGAAGACTTTATTAGAATGTTTTGCCAAAATGAGGTTCTGAACTTATCGTGCACTTTATAGCGGAATTTCGTGCAGCAAATCAACGTCGAGATAAGATACGTGAGCTGTGCTAAATAATGCAAATATTAGGTACTTTAGTTGGAATGCAGTTGGCAAAGGAATTGTTTTAATTGTACGTTAAAGTAAAAAACGTGGACGTATATCGTGTCCAAAATTCCAAGCATTGTCTGAACACCCTGTTTATTTTCTTTGCTTCGTAGTAGATCGAGTTTCTGAACAAAAATATACTTCCAATAATAATTGTAAGGTTATTATATAAATATCGTTAATAAGGAACGGTAGGTGGATACGGAGAAGATCAACAAATTATCGGCTACTCATATTCATTGAATATCGAGTTTTGAAAAATAAACATTTTCGTTGTGAAAATTTATACTTCACTCTCTAAATAACCCTCAAGACCTGAATATTATACAAATAAAATGTTTATCTTGTCTAAGAATATGTATTTTAGATAATATAATAAGAACTAATCATATCATGATATTTTATGGAGCATTCATAAAATTTCAAATTGATCGACTAAATAGTTTATTTATTTTAAATTTAATTATTTGCGGGTTTTATTCAAGTTACTCAAATCGCTTTTTGATTTTTCAATATCTTTTCTAATGTTTCGCAGAAATTCTATAAAAGGTATCTTTTCCAGTTATTTATTTACGCAAAATTAGTTCACTTTCCATAATTCAACATTGTTTGTTTGTCAAAATCATGCATCCATTGTGTAAGGAGTTGATCTGAACAATAATATTCAATGGAGGATGTATTTGCATATTATGCTAATTGATCTATAATTGATTACACTACGCTATAGGATTTAGCTGCATTAATAATGGAATCAAATCAAATCAATCAAATCATTTATTTTATTTCTCCTCACAATTCCCAATCACATAAATTAATCTACATGCATACAAAATTATCAAACAATAAGCTGGAGTTGGAGGAGCTGGTGTCTGAAATGGGTTTTAACCGGTATCACAGATCACCAGGTCCCCGCCCTCGGAAACAAAATACAATTACAAAAATATGTTTCACATAATTCAATAGTTTGTGGTTAGGTAGTGAGAACGACATGTTTATTGTTATTTAAAATTTAAAAAAAAATTAAAAATATACCTACATAATATGTGTTTGTGTGTTGTGTGTGTGTGTTGTGTATGTATGTGTGTGTGTTGTGAGTGTGTGTGTGTGCGCGTTTATGTTGTGTGTCATACATATTTTCCAATTCATCCATTTGTTTATTTATATTTTAAATAAATAATTTACACTGAAAGCAATTTTATCATTTTACCTACTGTAATAAATAATTTATTATTATATTATTAATATTAATTTCATATTTACTAACATCACAAATTACACAATTTAAAGCAAGTTTTCGGTAGCAGCATAATCCAATTTTTGAATCCATTCCTTTACCACACGTTTACACTTGTCAGTTGTTAGTGAAAAAATTGAGAGAATTTCGTTTAATTTATTGTAGATATTAGGGCCCTGGTAACAAAAGAAGCGATGTGAAAATTTTGTACTAAACTTATTTGTTTCACAAATTTTGCCCCTTCTGCGTGACGCGTTAGCCCGCTCAAGGCTGAAGGTAGTAAGAGAATGTTGGCGTACAGCTGTGTGAAGAATAAATAACTGTCGTACAGTTAGTACCCTGGTCATCACATAAACGTCCTTTGTAGGGTGAAAGAAAGGCAGAAATTTTATAACTTTTAAGACAGCTCGTTGTGCTCTTTCTATCTTAATAAAATAAGTTTTTGGAGCACCACCCCAAGATGTTATGCAATAGGTCAACAGTGACTGGCATAGGGCTTTATATACTGTTATAATGAGCTGTTCATCAGCAACATGTCTTAAATTTTTGAAAATTGAGATAAGCTTACGGGTGCGAGTGGCTATTAAGTTAATGTGTGATTGAAAATTCAATTTATCGTCTATAATAACGCCCAGGTATTTTATTGATTCAGTACTATTTATTCTAGGACATGTGCACTTTGGATCATTTTTGTTACAAGAGTGTGTAATTAAACTATGCATATCAGTTTTATCTGTATTTTTCATAGAGAAAGTTATATACTTTGTCTTATCGATGTTTAATGTTAGGGAATTTTCATGTAACCACTCAGTAACTTCATTTAGTCCTTGTTGGGCATTTAAAAATACTTCATTCCACGTATCACCGCTGAATACCAAAGATGTGTCATCAGCAAAGGTAATGATTTTAGCTGATGGAAATTTAAGTTGACAAAAATCATTAATATAGACGAGAAACAAAGTAGGGCCTAAAATACTGCCCTGTGGGACGCCATAGTTGATAGGAGCCTCATCACTGATAACATCGTCAATTATTACACATTGCGTTCGATCAGTCAAATAGCTTTTGAACAGATTCAATTGTATATCCCTAACACCTAAGCATTCAAGTTTTTTTATCAAGATCGGATCAATCAATCAATCAATATCAATCTGCAAGATAAAAAGCAGAAGCTGACGATCGTTAACGTTTTGTAGGACAACATTTGCTTCTTACGACTTTGATAGT
>CAJQZM010036236.1:66132-76298 GCA_907164665.1 Colias nastes
TTTTAACAAAGCGAACGTTCGTCTTTTCCACGTAATACTAATCTCTATATTATGTTAGAATTACCTACTTCAGGTCATACTTCATGCTCAAATCACCTTTTAGTTAATATTATAATTTTCATTAATACTTTATATTATTTATTATAATATGTACTAAATTATGATTTTTTTTTTGTTGTGAACACATTTATTTCGTCGTTTCTATTCTATTTAACATGAAGGAGCGATGAGATGGAATCCTAGTAGCCAATGAATAAAATTACTGATATTCAATACAAACAGCTAAACAATATTTCCCATACATTTAGGAAACATTGACAGAATGCTTCTAGTAGTCGATGTATAAACGCGTACAAACGTCGAGTTACAAGTGCGTTGAATGCGTAATTGATGACGTCATTTTACGCAATGGAGAAAGCTTTGGCTTGCAGTTCGAGTTTACTGTGACTAACGATACAATTGAAGTGTTTAAAATTGACCAGTTTCATGTCTTTTGACGGGTGTGTTTTATAACCACAATGTTTGGTAGGTACCAATTTAGTTTTTTGTCAAAGGGTTCTGGTTGCGGTGAAACAAAAAATACTACAGATCGTTTGACGCCGTAGCGTTGCCGTCATTGGACCTTTTGGATAATAATAGGTAGATAAGTACATCTTTATGAACAAAATATTGAATAAAATTTTAAGAAATGCATACAAGCGTTCACATAATATTATTATAAGCATTTCCATTGTAATTATCCCTTTTGGAAACCAGCCATCTTCCTATATTTCAGGCATGCAGTTAGATCAATAATCACAAAAATTTGCTTCGCCGTAGTGAAAGTTGACAATTTCTATTCACAAGGAAACTTTTTGACTGTATTTGCCCGGTAATAAAATATCTAAATTCATAAAAAATATTACTCTGAATGAACCTTGCAGCAATTTTTTGGGTCATCTCTTGTTTGTATGTTAAAAACATGAATATTTGTAGCATTTGAAAAATTCTAGTACTCGTATGTTATTTGTTCGACTGAACTTTGTCGCAGCCATGCAAAACAATAATCCAATTTTCCGCAGCTAGAGATTTAGTTGAAGGAAAAGAGCTTTCATATTGTCCGACACGATATCGTATCAAGTTAATACATAAATAACTTTCTCAATTGTATCATATCAAACATGTCGCGATGATAAATATCTATCTACAAAAATTTTGCTAGTTATTCATTTATATTACGTATTAGAATCAAGTATGGTACCTAAATGTTATCATGACTACTCAATATACTTACTTCTTAGGAACCTCTTGGTAGTATAAACCAGCAAAAAATTTAGGAGAACATCAAAATGTTCGTCTCGTCTTATTGTGATTATACTCCTTATAGACATAGTTGTGATAAAGCAAGATACATTTAAAATTATTCATAAATAATATCGCACCTATCGTAATGTATAAAAACGATTTTAAACAAACTATTCAACTAGCAAGAGGCAGTTTAATTGCCACTAATGCTTTTCCAGCTCACAAAAAGATACCGTAAAAACTTTGATTCCGAAAATATCATGCTGAATAGAAAATAATTTCGCATATTCAGTTAGTTAATTTAATTTTCTATCATACTGCTAACAAGATAGAGTTCATTATTTCGTAATAATTCTACGAGAATTTATGGATCTTATTTTGTTATTATATATAGAAAGTTTTTATCGCTTTGATATAATATACAGAGTAATAATCACGTCGAGTATCAAATTAAATTATAAGCAATATTATATAATTTTCATGCGAAAGTTCAACGAGCGTGATAACGTGCAGAATTAGACCACAATCGATGTATTGGAATAACGGTTTTAATAGTACAACGAATAAATTTTATATTAAATCAGTTGTGAAGTCTTCAAAAATGCTACATAATATCATATCATTTTTCTTACTGTATTATCTCGGTTTATAATATAAAATATTATTAACACATGTTATATGAAAACTATATTACATAAAGAAATAACATAAGACATATCGATGAAAAAAATTCCATTGCACTCTTCTATACTCAAAAAACAATATTCAATAAATTTTTCAACAGTTCTAAATCTTTAAATAACAGGCATTTTATATTTTCTGGCTGTTAACCCCCGTCGTTCAGGGTGATAGACGGCCACCGTTGGGTTTTAGTGGGTATGGCTTCGCAGCGAGTCCCACATACCCCCTTGGACAGTAAAACTGCCGAGGGGGATGCGTAAAAGCATTTCCCAACGTTAAAAAAAAAAAGGCATTTTATATTTTATTATAGACTAAAATAATGTAAAGCAACGAAAGTAGGTGTTATTTCTCAGAAAATCAATTTAGAAGGAAATGAGCTAAGTTTTCGAATTAAATTAAGAAACTTAGGTACACAACTTTGTTTTCTTTCATAATTTCCATGATAAGCCTAAGATATTTTAAATCTATTTCCTTTTATTTCAGAAAACTTGCAACAGTTTTGTAATTAATGAAAACAAGTGGACGTTATTAATGAAATACAATCAAACAAACTAACAATCTCTTCAGTTTTATAATATATAAAATAAGTATAGATACTAAGAAAAACACACAGGAGCTATATTTTACCAATAAAAAGCTTCGCCCTATAAGCCCAATAATCCCTAAAAACTTCACCTTGAACATCCAATAAACAGATACGATCGGCTATAAAATGTTAGATAACCTCATTATAATGAATATTTTGATAAGGGCCTTTTCAAGTTTAAAAAAATATCTATTGAATTTGTCTCATTTATCAAGATTAATGGTTCTTTTTGTCCGTTACGATCCGCTACGATAAACTTCTAACTAGATGGATAAAACCTGAAAAAATAATTTATGCGCAGGAGAAAAGTTTTGTAAAATTTATTTAAAACTAGCTGCGCTTCGCGGTTTCACTCGCATGGCTCCGCTCCTATTGGTAATGAGCCTAAATTGCCTTCCTCGGTAAATGGGCTATCTAACACCGAAATAATTTTTCAAAGCGGACCAGTAGTTCCAGAAATTAGTGCGTTCAAACAAACAAACAAACTCTTCAGCTTTATATTAATATATGTATTAGTATATTAGTATAGATTTAAACTCTATTATTTTATAGAATACAGAATTTCTTAATAATTAATATTTACTAAGTTTAAGTTTAATAAAGATTGGAACTTTAAGATATATAAAATCTTCGGAGAGTTTCGACGCTAGAGCCTGTTTAATATTATCCGGAGCTTGTGCAAATTTCATAACACGCAAATATGGAAAAATATGCAGGTTTAACGAAAAATGTATCATGCGTTATTTTTTAGCAAGTAAGAAAGAGCATAAACTTATTTAAAATCATATAAATATTATTTTTTAATTTAAAAAATCGGTACTTAATGTTAAAAATATGTTATGACGATTAAAAAGTGCTTCTTCTTCCAGAAGAAGTCTAATTGAATAAATAAATGTTTGAGTTTGAGTTTGAACATTCCCGATCAGAACAGAATAAAAAAGTAATGTTTTATGTGTTCTTTTGTCTTTAACGATAGATACTTACAATACAGAAATAACTATTGTACGACTTCCACCTTTGATCAAATAAGGAAAAGGAAAAATAAAATAATAAATTACGACGAATATATTTAGAACAATTCAACAGTCATATAGACATTTTAATTATAGAGGAAGGTACTACTCGTTTACAATCTGGCTACATATAAAATGTACATTTCACTTTAAAATTCTTCATCACACTCCACACAAAAATCAAAAGAGACGCAACACATTTGAAATTTTAAATAAAATAACTACTAAAACGAATAATACAGCATAGTTCAATAACCTTCAAAAACATTTCCAGAATGTTCCACAAGCACATATAGATAACATTTACTTCAGAATCACGGGATTTGTCTTAAAGCTCCGGCGGTCGCTTGAGGCACGTACAAAATAGAGATCGACATTAGAGAAATACAGTTACCACACATAGTGACATCAATGCTACTAACATTATTTTAACAAAGAGAATAAAAATTCCAGTACACATTTATTGGATTTTGTAATTTATTTAAGAGTCCTTATCGATTTTAGAGTGATTTTTACTTGTTTCTGTAATTCTTTAGAAGCTCGTTTAACAAAACTAAATTAGTAACAATGTGTGATGATATCTTAAATTAAAGATTCATTCAATATCTAAAATACGTTCGAGACAATTTATTGATATTCATTGTCCAGTTTGTTTAATAGCCAATAACCTAAGGCGTGTTTCAATTTTTTCCATGCGGGACGTTCGTGTCTTTGTATTTTACACGGAATTTAATAGAAGAAGTTTTTTTATAAAATATACTACAGTAAAGACACTGAGACATCCTAAAATATGTTCGAGGCAATTTATGTACTTTTATTGAAAAATTCAAAGAATATCTAAGTTAAAATAGCCTTACTTTGATGAAATTTTATGCGTATATGGCGTCGAATTTCTAGTTCTTACAACAGAGTTAAAAAAAAATAAAAAAATACACACTAAATGATAGGTTAATGCTTAAAAATTTGCAATACAAAAAATACATATTATATGTTTTATGAAAGAAATGGAATAATTTAAAGTTCTCTAGAATTTTCGATTATATACGGGAGCGCAAACGTTGTTACGGCAGATCTATATAATCGAATATTCTAGAGAATTTTAAATTATACCATTACTTTCATATAACATAGTAGTTAGTTTTTTTAAACGAGCTCCTAAAGAATTAAAGAAACAAGTCAAAATCACTCTTAAAATCGATACGGCCTCTTAAGCTGATATTATGTACTTCTATGGTTGTACAAAATACTAATATTATAAAGCTGAAGAGTTTGTTTGTTTGTTTGAATGCGCTAATCTCAGGAACTACTGGTCCGATTTGAACAATTCTTTCGGTGTTAGATAGCCCATTTATCGAGGAAGGCTATAGGCTATATCATCACGCTAAGACCAACAGGAGTGGAGCAATGCAGGTGAAACCACGGAGCACAGCTAGTAATACATGTTGATATATTGGGAATACATATTTTAAACGGCGAGCATACTGTTTTGTTTGCTTTAAAATAATTTATAGAAATTTTAAATAAAAGCTCCGTGTGAAAATGTAATGAGTGTTTTTACTGAAAATCAGAAAAAAATATTGGCAGCGGTCACTAAGCTACAAAGTGGTGCCATAATTAATATAATAATATCAGAAAAGCTTCTGCTGTTCTATTCAAAACACTATCAAAATTTAAAAAGGAAGGAACCAGTTTTTTTTTTTTTAATCAAATATCTAAATCAATCTATTCGAGTAAAAGACCAACACATAATTTAGTGGAGTGCCTGGGGTTTTTCACCTCGGATTAGAGTTATAGTGAATGAATTAATATGATCGATGTGGGATATTGTTTTTTAAACTATAAATTGCAATGTTTACCCAATTTTTTTTTGTGCACTCCATTGTTTCATTGTTTAAACAAATTATTGTGAAAAATTCATGTTTGACCATAGAGGGTGTCCCAAGAAGTAGTGATATACTGAAGCTGGGAGGTAGAGGACATAAAGGGCTATCCGAATCATCCCCATGTATGTTATGCGATTTTTCGTATTTTCGGAGTTATAACGTTTTTTTCAAATTTTCACCTATCGCCGAGTACGTAGAGATTTTGATTTATGGTGACGTGAATTATGGCGGTAAATGCTTGATTTTTTTTTGTGTGCTAAGCTGAAAGATAGGCCAATTCAGTATAGTAACATTTACTATCGTTAGATCTTCGAATGGAATAAAAAAAAGAATTTAATGCCAAGAAAGATAAAATTACCCAGTATGTTCATAACTTCAAGGGCCCGTAAAAAATAAAATCACATAAAAAATATCCGTTTAGCTTTTTAAAAACTTACTCTATCTATGAGGTAGCTACCCTGAAAATTTCATTTTATTATTCATAAGGCTTCAATCGAAAAATTGAAATCTAAAAGTGGTAAGTGCAAAATTTTAATGCAAACAAAATAAAACCAATTACAAGGTGTTTAATTACAATAAATTTTCAAAATGACCCCCCTTGTTGCTTGCACTGCACTGCAAGTGCAACATCACCGGAAAAAGTTGTCTTTTAAACGTCTGAATACCCTTTTATTATTTTAATGGTTTCTTCTGCTACTCTCAATTTCCGGGTTAATTCGTCCAAATTGCGGCATTCTCTCGAGTAGACGAGGTCTTTGTAGTATCTCCATACAAAAAAATGCCGGCGTAGTCAGATTTCATACATCAACACTTTGAATGAATCCATCACGAATTTTATAGCCGTCCAGAAAACCGATTATTATCGAGATATCCAGAAAAGGATTTCTGGTATAACCGACTTAGAGACACTTGCAGCAAAATATCATTCGGATTATTATAATTTGCTGAAAAATTCAATTCACCTCAGTAATGTTGAAAAGAAGATAAATCTAAGTAGATGCAGCAATGGAGCAAATATACAAGTACCTACATAGAAGAGAATGATGATTGCCAATTTACCATGCAAAAGTTGAAAAACGTCATCACTACAGAGCATATCCCGGTAGAAAAAACTATTAAAAAACGACTAATAGAACGCTTTCACGATGATAATATTATCATTTCAACTAAATATTTGATGTAGGCAACAATGTAGGTAATTGTAATAGATTTGAATAAACAGATTTGGTACTAATAATTTTTTTTCTTTTCATTAGTCGTAATTAATTACCTTATTTTTTTAAATGTACTCAATGGAGTACGTTTAATTTATAATTAAACCGGCCGAGAAATTCCATTGTACATAGCAGTTGTGGCTCCGCTCTCCCCTCCACGTTTTTCTATCTGTTCGAGATCCCTACTGCTATATATATACACAGGTATCATTGAAAAATGTTCCTATATGTCTACTCAGGTAAGATTTAACATATACATAAAAAAAAATTACTGTTTAAAGTGAAAATTTATATGGTCAAACATAAATTTTTTATAATAATTTGTTTAAACAATGAAAAAATGGAATGCACAAAAAAATTTTGGGTAAACATTGCAATTTATAGTTTAAGAAACAATATCCCACATCGATCGTATTAATTCATTCATTATAACTCTAATCCGAGGTTTTACGGTTTTGTATGCTTCAGGCACTGCACTAATTATAGGAAATAGAAAAAGCCACATGTAATCAGTTCCCTTGCATTTGTATAAAGTGACTATACCACATGATGAAAATCTCGACCTCAGTTTATTATCCCATAAGATTTACATATAGAAGCTGTGACTCAAATAACACAACCTTTCAAGTCAACCCCTCCAAACTTTATCCAAGAATTCGTGAAAAAACGCGTATACTGGTATACTATTTGTTCGAGGCGTTAAATTACCAAAATGTATTAAAAATGATTTTTTTTCTGACCAGCCACATCCAATATAAGAATTTCGAAGAATAAATACCATTTGCATTAGGAACTACAAAAGGAGACAAGTTCAAGTAGAGTATCTTTCGTCATCATTAGTTAAACTCTACGTTGCTATAGATAAAAATAATTTAACTTCATAAATTAACTTATTAATTATACCTGTGATTATACCCCGTTTGCGTCAAGGGAAGCGTGAACCAAGATAATTGGTTACACGCCTTCCTTATGACGCCTCGCTATACAGCAACGTCAATAAAAACAACTTCTTAAAATATGCTTAATTCGTATACAAGGGTTGACACGAACTACAAAGCAACCGTTATTACGACAATACTTTCTTCACACCAGCGTTTGGGTCAAGACCCTCTCGACCTCGACCCGTAACTAAGGAAAACTTTGGAACCCTTTCTAAACGTCCCAATTATTGTGCAACATTTATAAAGATACACTGAATCTATTAAAGTGTTCCTATATTTTAACAAATTGAATTTTAAGGACTGAATGAAATGAGACCTTTAAACTTCAACACTCGAATTTTTACCTTATTGAACGAGAGTAATTGTCATATTCTTAATCTTGCTTATATTAATTACTAGCGGTCCGCCCCGGCTTCGCCCGTGGTACATATTTCGCAATAAAAAGTAGCCTATGTCCTTTCTCGGGTATCAAAATATCTCCATACCAAATTTCATGCAAATTGGTTCAGTAGTTTAGGCGTGATTGAGTAACAGACAGACAGACAGAGTTACTTTCGCATTTATAATATTAGTATGGATTAGTATGGATTATGCAGTTGCCTTTAGATTTTTAGACTCATAGTAAAAAACAAAAATTAAAATTTATATTTTATGAACAGATATTCATGGGCATTGATAGTTAAATTATTGCTTATTTATTATTAACGCCAGTAAACCACTTAATTAAATATTAAATGTAGCTTAATTTGATGCAAATGGCTTCTCTGACGTAATTCAGTTTGTCACGCCACGGACAATGGCGAAAACATATTTGATAAGCGTTTACCATAATTGTATGTGAATTAATTATATATTACAATTGCAAAATTATCTTACTTTCTACGTAATAAATAAAACGAAATGAAAAAGCTCGAGAAGAATAATAGAACGATAAAATAAGAAATGAACCAACTGCGTTTATTTGTGTTGTATTTTCCCCCGTGTGGATTTGATTGGCCAGTAGTAATTTCGACCTGAATCGAGGAAGGAAAAGGCCAGAGGCAATTTTGATACAATCAAGCAAAATAGTAAGAAAATATTAACGAAACTTTAGGTTTGAAATCATTCCTTAAATCACAGAATAATAAGTAGTTGATTAAATTAAGGTTTGTTAACTAGAATTTTGCCTGCGGCTACGCTTGCGTAGTCATAGGAATGATGTTTCACCGCGGAAAAAAACCTATGTCACTCTAGCCTCCTTAATATTATCTCCATTGAACGGAAGAAAAAGTTTTCATTTCTAATTCTAGTAAGTGTTTTTGTGTCAATGCTATGCGTATGCGTAATTAAGAAATGGGCTACAGAAAAGTTTCTTTCCATCCTATTTTTATTATTTGTTGAATGTTTATTTTTAAATGCGAAGAGATTTTAGCGCCAAAGTTTTCCGCAGACTGCATTGCAGATAAACTTTCATCCCCACTGTCTTCGAACGGGACATGTATAATTATTTGTTTCCGAACTGATTCAAATATAGCACCTGTGTTCTTGCTTTCATTTCATATATAATAATTAATTTGGTTACATTAATTAGTTTAGTTTTAAATAGGAATAAACTTTCTAACAGTACCACACATTGGTAAAATATTTTTTCTGTGTTCCTATGTATACTTTGACTGTTAATAGAAACGGTCGAAATTAAATATTACGGATGAATAATATAAAATACAGTTTCCATGTACTTAACCTATTTAATTTCATTTGATTGTGTGTACCTATTTATCAAAGAAACTAAAATAATTATTTATATTGAAAAGAACAGAAAGACGTGATAGTTAGTTATCTGGAAGCTAGAAGGCTGTTTACAAAATAAGAAATATGTCTTAAATCATACAAAGAACTTTAAACTTAAAAGTATTTTTTATTGAATATATTTTATGATAAGTTCTTTGCAATAATTATTATGAACTTCTTATTCGCAGACTAAATAATAAGATCCATTTACAATTGGATTAAATACGACGACTGCGATAAGACGATTAAAATGTACGTTTAAGATAAACTTGAGATTCGCTCAAGGTACTTTTAATACAAAATAAAAACTTATTCAATGATAAAATATTCTCAAGTATTGAATCAATTTTATCGTTATCTAAATAGTATTTTATTTTCAAGAGATGACGTTCTGTACTAAGTACCTACTAAGTAAAAAAAAATACAGTTCTCATCTATACCTTAATCAAATGTCCAGAAATCAACCAAGAGAAACACTTCTATATCAACAGCGTAGATTTTAAAGACACATAATATTATTAAGCACAAAAAGGTGAAGGTTACGATTTGGCCAACCAATAATAAAAGAGTGAATAAGAAGCTAAGCATTCAAGCGTCAATAATAGTTCGCCTATTCAAAGCTTTTTGTATCCTTTCATAAAAATAAGGCCCGTATTAATCTTAAGAAATTCATGTAGGTACGTTGGATATTAAACGTATTGTAAAAATTTATTATTAAGTATTGTATTATGGGGGAAGAAAAAAGGGTTTTTTTTTTTTTTTATGTGAAGAGCAGGCAAACGAGCAGACGAGTC
>CAJQZM010036237.1:0-23451 GCA_907164665.1 Colias nastes
AGTTTCAACAAACTTGTCGGCGCCGATCAGCGCTTATCGGCGCATGTTCATATATTTTACTGCGCGGGTTACCAGCGCTGATAAGCGCCGATAAGCGCTTATAAGCGCTTATAAGTTTCAAGCTTTCTTTCTGAATACGCCCTAATACACTGGAGATTGCACAATGACCATTAACTTGTACTTAACAAGAAAATATGACGTTGAATGACGCCTGTATGTTTTTTTATCCCTTTCACACCAACTTGCCAAGTTAGGTGTTAGGTTTTCCAATATGGCGGCGCAAGCGGAAAAGATACGATGTGAAAAATTGTACATGGTACATTTAATTTTTTTTACCAAATAATATCTTGTAATACAGTTTGCAATGATGATTATTTAGAATAAAGATAGTATAAAATTACTTTATATAAGTACCTATGTATTTATAAACGATTTGAATTATTGTACCAATGCAATGCATATTTTGATGTGTAATCAAATCTTGTAAGACAGATTTTCCGATTTCGCAACTCGACCACAAGAGAAACTTAGGTAATTCAAGTTTACTGTTGACAACAGAATGTTGATTGATCAAACCTACATTTTCTGTAGAATCTAATATTATTTTTCTGCATTTATGGGAAAAATTTCATCTTACTATAGATTCTCTTAAGCCCTATCAATAGTATATGATATTAACAGGTCATGTAAAAATCATGAATGTGTACCTATGTGTATAATATATACATTAATCCCAGGTATAGTGGATTTACTATGTTCATGTGCAAATCATTTTCAGACTTCAGCTTCAACCGCCCATTTTCAAGGAAACGTAAAAATTGATGATTTATGAGACAAAAATCTTTTTAGGGGTAAATAGGTGGCTGTTTATTTTAAATATCGATTTCTAAAACTAAAAATTGTATTTAATACAAAAGTTTATTGGTGAAAACATGAAAAATATAATAGATTAATGGCTGATAAAATGCAGCAGAAATGTTACAATATTTGTCCATCACAAAATCTATTTTGCTAATAAATGCCTGAAAATTTCAGAATGCTTAAATTGGTGATGGGCACAATAAAATGGTTAATGTCAATAATAATTATTCCTTTGGTTAATTTATTAACGGTCGAGGACATCACAAAAACCACATAAACAGACACTAACAAGTTTTTTGTGCCCTAATTTAATACAGCCATTATGTACAGTTGCGATTTATTACTTATGAAAATCTAAATTTCATCGGGTTATTGGGCGTAATTTAACAATGTTTAAATATAATAACTAATTGCATAATTTTAAAACATTCATCATCATGATCTCCATTTCACTGCGGACATGCGGCGAAAGGAATGTTATATTTGGGGGGCCGACCGGGCTGTTATTACACTATATTTTAAAGGAAAACACTTTTAACTTAAGAAACCGTAATTTTAATAACTTAAGTTATAAATATTTATATTTATCAGGTCAGCTCGATATCTGTAATCCAGTGTAAATACAGAAATACAAAACCGTCAAAGATGACACATAACATTTAATTTGAGACGGATCACAAAGGTCCGCTGCGAACGACATTTTTTAACATTTTATACAAGCGACGACTCGCGACAGGCGCCGCGCGGCGTTCTCGAATGTTACTCGTTTTCTTATAAAACACCGATGAGAACAAATGCGTGTGGTGGGGAGGAAGCGGCGCCTAGTTGTCGCCGCCCTCGGCGGGCTCGTCGCCGTCGCCCTGCGTGTCCGACGTCCACAGCGTCAGGTTGTCCCGCAGCAGCTGCATGATGAGCGTCGAGTCCTTGTACGAGTCCTCGTTTAATGTGTCCAGTTCCGCGATCGCGTCGTCGAAAGCCTGCAATCACACCGAGCCCTCTATATTCATTCATTGTTAACGCGCAATCAATATTCAAAACCACATATAAAACAAGATGTATTAAATTACTAATAGGACACCTGATGCTGGCTGGATCGAGTATTAGGTGAGTTAATTGCGTTGCAGGACCATGCCAAGGCGATATTAGTCAATTAAGACATACTACGAAGGATGACTCTAACTTCATGCAAAATGATGTGTGGAATTTAAGGTTCATATAAGTTAGTGGGATGGAGTTATATAGTCGCGGTAGCACACTCCATATCTCTGTGCAATATTGAGAACCTGTTTAGCTAAGTGGCAAGCTCGCGCAGGAGAGTTGATAATCTCGTAATAGAATACGGAAAAGTTGAGCGCGAGACCGAGCCTGATGGGATGGGTCGGTTGCATTTTGGCCTTGGCAATGTCGAACGCCTCCTGGTAGGCCTTCTGCGAGTCGTCCACGACCGCTGCGGACAATCGATAACAACAATTACCAATCAGCGTCCTATCACCGTTCTCGCGCCAGCCAGCACAGAGCCTATGCATAACTGACACAAATAATGACCTGTTTGGCGAGGTGGCACGCTTTGTCTGGCGAATTTAAGATCTCATAGTAGAAAACTGAGAAATTTAACGCGAGGCCCAGCCTGATTGGATGTGTGGGTTGCATTTTCGCCTTGCTGATTTCGAAAGCATCCTGGTATGCTTTCTGTGAATCCTCTACAACGGCTGTAATTTAAATTCATATCTAAATAACACAATCATAAAAACCAATTTCGTTTTCTTATGTAATATTAATGAGCATAAATAATTATTACAATGAATTGAAATTATTTACTCAATTAACTTACAATTTCTGGTTTCTCCTGTGGCCACTTCTGCGAGGTACCTGTAGTAATCTCCCTTCATTTTAAGGTAAAATACTTTACTTTCTGGATTACTAGCTTTAGGGATAAGGTGTTTGTCAAGTAAACCCTGAAACAAAATTTAGAAAATTGAAATAAATAGAAAATAAAAATTAAAACATTTCGAAAAATCATAGAGAAAATTCTACAAGTTCAAGCCTATCGAAGATTTCATCTAGTGCGAAAGATTTCATCTAAAAATTATTTTCGATGATAAAGAATGGATTTGTATTCAATTCACGTTCATTATCCTTTCAGCAATATTATTGATTTTTTTTTTATTAATTCCAGTATGGCAATATTTGACGTGATTTAAAGAACAGAATTTAATAAAATTTTAGCGAATTGCCATAAAATTAAAAATGCAAGTGAGACACGGGGCAACGAACGAAGACAGGAGAGCAGCGCGCGCAGTGACGCGGCGCAATACGTCACCCCGCCCGCCCCGGCCGCGGAAAACCCGCACCGCGCCCCTTCTCACATGCCTACCTATTTCTATAAACTACCATTAACTTATGCAAATACCCAACATGACTGCGACCTTTGTTGCATCACGCCTTAAATTGGCAACAAGTAAAGGCGATGACGTCATTTGCGTAGGAAAGCAAAACTGACATCAATATAATCTTAATTTACTCGAAGTTCGTAATATCCGCCGATCTGATTATATTTAATAATAAAATCATCAATCCTGAAATAAAAGGGAAAGAAAAAAACTGAAATATAAGACTCATCACTTACCAGTACATCATAGCAGATTTCTCTGAGCTCCTTTTCTACTTTTACCCTATATTCTTTTGCCATCTGTTGTTTTCTTTCCGATCCCTCGGTTTTCTGTTCAATTGAGGATATGACTCGCCATGACGACCGCCGGGCGCCTACGACATTTTTGTAGGCAACAGAAAGGAGGTTTCTTTCTTCATTGCTGAGTTCAACCCCGGTTTCGGTGACTTCCTTCATCGCGGCCGCCATGTCGTCGTATCGCTCAGCCTGCTCCGCCAGCTTGGCGCGTTGCACCAGTTCCTCCTTGTCGACGGACATCGTGGATGATGTGTGTGAGGACTATATTACTGATGCCCCTGTAATCAATTAATGCTATAAGTAGATGAAGATAAAGGCGAATCGATGAATGCGCGTTCAATAATTTCTCAGAAAGACTAATCGTTTGGGCGTCACTTTCACCAAGTGAATCCAATTGGGTATATGAGTCATCATAAAATACGACGCACCTTCGGATAGAGGCTTACGGGCGCACGGGCGCAATGTATAAACTCAACGTAGCTCTAAGAGCGACCCTCACGCAAAACGCGACATCGACGCGGCGTCCGTTCGGTTTGACAGCATCTCACAGACTCGGCTCACTGGCAAGGTACGCGCCGTCGCCGCGCCGCCGCTAAGCAAACGCCACTGCGCCAACAGTATTGATCCGCCGACACGGGATGAACACTCCAGACGAAATACGACTAGCGCGACGCTTGCACACACCCCTCACCCTCGCCACCCGCCACCCTACACCCCCACTGCTTGCACCGCACCCTCGCCCGACAACCCGGCGCCTACCTCATTCTACCCTATCTAGCTTATCTACTATGCTGTTTTCTGTTCAATATCCTGTTGCTACGGCACTAATCGTGATAATTGGCCTTTACAGACCTATCATCAAAAACAAGGGAAACCAAATAGTAGGTAACTACTATTCGGTTCAGTCCAGCATTGATTACTTTTCACTTTATACTAAATCTTGGGTGTGGCAGTATATCTATGTTGTATACAAATTTATGTATTTATAACATAAATTGCTTTTGAAGCTACACATAGGTACTTAACCCATTGAGCCCCGAGCGGCCCGATCTGACCACGACACAATAGATTTTCTATTGTGTCTGTGATTCCGGGGGCTGAGTTATTATGAATATACAGCCAAGACTTCAATTTTCAATCTGAAACCACATTTTGTGCAATTTATAATTTTAATATCAAATGCGACTTATAATATGAATATTTCTTGCACTCTTTAAAGTATAGCAGACAGTTGTAAATAAAAATATTACAATAGATTTGCTTTAATCAATTATTTAAATCTTTTTAATATTTATATTTGGTCATTATTGATTATACTATATCTATAATTGACCCTCGCAACAGAGTAACAGAGAAATTTGATTATACTAATAATTTTATTAAATAGTATTGGGTTCATATACCTACTATTTGTATTCATCCGAATAATGTTAATTGAATGAAGTGATTAATAGTTTCTTAGAAGACCCCATCTTCTAGCGGTAACAAAATGTACAATTCAGACATCAAAGGTATTATAGAATATGATATCATTTTTTTTTATGAAAATGTCAGAACAAATTCAATGACTAATTTATCAAATATAAATGATCCTTGTCTAAAGGTTCTCTTTACAAAAGGCTTAAAACTGTGCAGCATCTGTAGCTTAAGATGAGTCATAACATTAAGGTTAAACATAGTGGTGGGTAAATTAGTAAGAAGGATCATTCCAGGCTCACAAATAATCAGAATATCAGCAAATAAATCTACCTAACTATTTATATGACCTTCTATGATGGAAAATACACACGTGCCTATCTCATGTAAATGTAAAAGCAGCTGAGGAAAAGGGTACAAGGAACATTATATTCTGCTTAGAGACACTTAAATCTCATCTTGCCGACACTAACTTTTTATATTAACTATAATGACATAAATCATTATCGAAAAAGATAACGGCGTGACTGAGACGCAAGGCCAAACTACGACGCACTTACTTGGTTCTTCATTTATCGTGATAGAATAGAGTAAAAATATATAACACACATGCCAATATGGTTTGTAATCGAGAACTAAAATAGAACCGTATTAAGAGAGAGGCATATTACAAAAAGAAAAGACTTTAATACCATGCACCTCATTACAAGAATGTTCATATAACTTACGTGTAGTTTAAGTAGGAACAATTTCTTTACCACTGTACTTGGCCTACTCTTGTAACTTTTAAATAATATGTGAATACATTTAGATTACATTAGATTTTAATTACTAAAATTTATAACGATAGGTAACCGCACCGCAATATCGTGTCGCCGGCTCTGGCAAAATGGCTGCTATAAGGGACACTCCTTTTATGCGTCACAGTCACAAATGTATAAAGTTATCTTAAAAAATACACACTCTTTTAAAATCACAAAATGAATATCACACAATGCTTAATTATCTACACTTACTTGTGAAGGGAATTAAAGTAATTAAGCCAGCGATAGCAACACAATTTCAATTTTTCTCTTGCTGTGAACGATACACTACACTGACGGCTGCGGGGCCAGAGGGGAAACAAAAACGGAACGGGGTTCTCAAAATAGTAGTCCAAATAGGCCAGCCATCTTGAAACGCAAGTACATTTTTTATTTAAACTGTTAGGTATAAATTCTGATGATTGCTGCTGATTTCTTATAAATTTAATGATTAGTAATAGTAAACATGTTTTTACCGGAAACTTTTCAGTAAGTATATTTTAGTCTCAAAATATCTTATTCAAATAATATTGTATAATATTTTTTTATGCTGACAATATCCACAATATACAATCTGTGTGTAAAAATATATCGATACAAACTGTGAGTTTTATATTTTTGGTTTATTTCAATACAGAAGAATATACCCCCAAAACTGAACGCATCAACTAGAAAATCCACGAAAAAAGGCTTACAATATTATAGTTTACTAGCGGTCCGCCCCGGCTTCGCCCGTGGTACATATTTCGCAATAAAAGGTAGCCTATGTTCTTTCTCAGGGTCTAAAGATTATCTGTGCCAAATTTCATCAAAATCGGTCCAGTAGTTTATGCGTGAAAACCATACATACATACATACAAACCTTTCCTCTTTATAATATTAGTATAGATATACATCAGAAGAAAAACAAAGAACTGGATGACACTGCCGAGGGTAGCGGTAGGGCCTACCCGTAATAAAACTATAATTATATTTTTTTATAAAGTAGTCTTTGGGTGTAAGTTTAAAAAATAAGACTTGCCGACGTAAAACACTCCTTTTTTTTCAGGAAAAATAGTAACGAAACCGATAAGCCAATCTTCGGTCTCTCTTCAAATTATGTTTTACAACGGGAACTATATTTTCTATCACCAAAATTTATATTTGTCATCAAGTTGTATCACCTAATAAATAGATCTATCACCACGAAATATTTTCGTTCTCAGATAAACAAAAATTGTTCCCAGGTATGAATTATCAAATTAATGTTAATATATGTGTAAAATAAGAGATCGATAACCAATAAAATTATATTGCATTACATGAATATAAACTTCGTTCTTATAATAACAGTTTTGTTACTTAAATAATAGCTCTGTGCTCAGAATGGTAGATCTGTCACCAAATAAATCGATTATCGATCCCTGACTGCGACTCCTTTTTATTTGATATTTTGTCACCAATACAGTAGTAACATTTTATTTCGTTCAGATATTAAATTAATAGTATTCGTTACCAATTTAATACATAAATTTATAATTTTAAAGAAAGAATGAAAGGGGCGGAGACAAATTGGCGCGCTTTAAAAATATTGATTATTTTAACTTTAATTAAGTGTTTTATATCTACAATTATGCTAGCCATAAGCCAGCTATTAAACCAGAGCTGATTATTCAGTGGTTATTATTTTTAAGAATAAATATTGATTATTTTAACTTTAATTAAGTGTTTTATCTACTATTCTGCTAGCCATAAGCCAGCTATTTTAAACCAGCGCTGATTGTTCAGTAAACAATAAATATTGACAATTGAAAGTAACAATTGAAAGTAACAATAAATATTGATTATTTTGACTTTAATTGTTTTATTTACTACTCTGCTAAAAATTTTATTTAAATATAATTTATACTACCAGTGGAAATTTAGAACCTTGGGAGTCTAGTTAAGTAGCAGAATCTTTTGGTTGAAACGATGATGACAACCCTAATTTTTTATTTGAACTTAATGCAATTTTCTAGTAACATAAAATGATTTATTGGTGATCTCTTTAAATTAGTTTGCTTAAATACTTATTAGGACACACCTATTATAATACATACAAAAACATTTATTTGGTACTAGACCTTATATCTCAGGATTTTAGGTGATTTATTGTGGAACTGATTTTGCATTGTTTGGTGACTACATTTTGGTGACAGATCTACTATTTTGAGGACAAACCCTATTATTTAAGAAACACAAAACTAATTAAATTGGTGATAGCTTAAATGATACCCTTTTACAACACGGTGGCACCTAAAAATTAAAATGCCATGCAAGCGTGAAGTTTTATATTATGACTTTAGCAAAAAGTCTTCCCTCATTGCCGTAATTATGAAAAAAAAAGACCTAACGCTTGAATTTTGACATTGGCAGAAAAACGTCAACTACCGACGTCATTACGTCAAATGTCATTCATAATTGGCTGTTCTCGTCAAAATAAATGCACGTGTGCTTCATTTTACTTACTATAAATAATATTATTAATAAAAAGGAAAACGGAATATAATTTAAGGGTACTAAGATAAACTATTTAGATTATACAACATGCCTAAATCAAAACGTGATAAAAAGGGTAAGTAATATTTTTTTTTTCTATAAGTATAACCTATATGCGATGAAATGAAGCACACGGTGGAGAATAAAATAGGATTAATGGATACCCCTTTAAATTTTATTTGTTCAAGACTTTTCTTACATTTTATGTTACAGTTTCACTTACCAAGACTAATAAAAAGGGACTTCTGTTAAAACAAAAAACTATAGAAGAAGTTAGAAATTCTTTATCAAAATATGAAAACATTTTTGTGTTTTCCGTGGACAATATGCGAAATACAAAATTAAAAGATTTACGTAACGAATGGAAGGATTCAAGATTTTTCTTCGGAAAGAATAAAGTTATGGCTGTTGCTCTGGGTCGAACGAAAAGTGATGAAGTCGAAGATCAGTTGAACTTGGTAAGAATCAATTCAACCAAATCTAAATGTCTGTTATAAGTATCATATTGTCCCCATAGAATGAACAATCTTTAATCAACAAAATTATCAAAATCCAGTTATGAATATTTACACTCTGTTCAACTTCTATTTATTTAAATTTGTATATCCAGAGTAGGGCTCCATTTAATTGTAGCCTGCACTTAATGGACGTTTGGAAAAAGTAAATTTTAGGCATAATTCCTAATTTAAATATATTAGATTGTCTTACAAAAAATTAAGCATTTAATGTAAAGAGAATGTTATGGATAAAAATTTTTCAACAGTTTGCCAACTTGCAAGTAAGGTTGTAAGGACAGTTTTACTGTTATATTTGATAATTTGGACTTATATTATTTTTACATAGAAAAATCTTATTAATATTATTCATAATCATTTCAGATATCAAAGAAATTAAAGGGCCAGTGTGGTCTACTTATGACAAACCGAGATGTTATTGATGTGCTGCAATGGTTCAAAGATTTTGAAGACTCAGAATATGCGCGAGCAGGGTTTGTAGCAACTAAAGATGTGATATTGCCAAAAGGTCCACTTGCAGATTTTTCACACACAATTGAGCCTCATCTCAGAAGGCTCGGCCTGCCCACATCTTTAGAGCGAGGTGTCATCAATCTTATCAAAGAATATCAGGTAATTATTCAAAATATATAAGTATACTAGCTTACCGCCCGCAGCTTCAAAACCTTCCTCTTGACACTCTATCTGTTAAAAAAAAACCGCATCAAAATCCGTTGCGTAGTTTGAAAGATTTAAGCATACAAAGGGACATAGGGACAGAGAAAGTGACTTTGTTTTATACTAACTATGTAGTGATATAAGTATTTTAAGATAATAAAGTAATTTTAAAATTACTATAATTTAATCAACCACAAACTAAATATCTTTTGATTACAGGTTTGCAAAAAAGGTCAAGCACTAACACCAGAGCAGGCGAGCATACTTAAACTCTTGGGTATTCAAATGGCAAACTTTAAAGTAGTAATTAAATGCCATTGGACAAAAGGAAAAGGATTCCATAAAGATATTGATGTACCTAGTGATGAAGAAGAAAGCGATAATGATGATGAAAATAATGCTATTGAAGATGTTGCTATGGAAGACGATGAAACGTAATATTAGTGCAGTGCATTTGTTTGTTTTAATTTTTAATGTTCATATAATTAAAGGACTATATCTGAATATGTTTATTTTGATTGAACAAGTATTATTTTCTTATTTTAAAAAGTTAGGTGGACTTTTCAAATCAAGAAAAATGAATAATAATGCATTGTCGATTTCTCAATAGACAGAAATATTTCAAACAGAAATACTCACATTTGCCTATTCAAAACATTTGTTTGTCAATTTTGAGATTTTCTTACAGGAATACAATTAAAATTAATACAATAATTGTATTAAAATGTTGTGTCAAATATAAATAATAATTGCAAATACCTTTATCATAAAAAAATATGCACAATTTAGGCAAAATTTCCTTGAAAATGCTTTTTCTTGATAAGGAAATCGATTAGTGACAGTTTTGAAATGAACCTGCCCCATAACCAACATAGAAATATGTATGTGGCTTTACTTATTCCTTTATAAGTCCTCGCCCCAAGAATGTAATGCAGTCTAAATTCGTAATTGCTATTCTATTATGCGCACGAAGGAAAAGTCTGGCAATGTTTCTGGGACGCTTGGGTATAAAGGATTCAAATAATAAAATAATCTGTGTCAACAAAATATACTTTATACGAAGCATATTGATTTTTATTGTTGAAATCATTAATTAGCACTATCATTTTTCATTATTGACAAAAATAAATTAAAGATAATAGAAAAATAATACATACATAAAACAGGTGTCCATTTGTTTTCTATACATACAATATCAAAGTAACTTAAATTTTTACAAAAAATATCAGTAGGTATTCTAACAAAAATCAATTGAATTACAAAAATAAAATCATCAATGGCTTTGCCTGAGTGGGACAAATTTGAAATGTGCACTTGTGTTTTACATTAAACATAACTTATATATAAATAGGTAATCACAGTACAAAAGTAAAGCATTGCTTCATCATCTGACGACATCACAGCTCATACACCCAGCAAAATATAACAATTTCATAGCGACTATGTTACAGTCTTTGAGATGCATAATATGACATTTAGCTACACGTTCCTTCTACAAAACGTTATTTAAATTTTAATTATAAGATACACACAGAGTGACGACATTAATTTATTTTAAAAGTTCTACACATCGAACATCTACGCGATATTTGCGTTTATTCGCTTACGAAGCGGTGCTTGCATGAAACCTATGAACGTTACGCCACAAGAATATTTCTATTCAACTATTTGTAAAACTACGTATTGGTTACATACATGGTACATTACACAAAAATTACATTAAAAAGTCTATCCATTTAGAATGTCTTTCAATTAAAATATTACCTTGTTTAACTAAATATAGCATAATATTAATAGTATGAGTTAGTTCGAAGCGACTCTAATTGAGTGACATTCAAGCCGAGATCACCCTTATATCACAGCCTGCTAAGAATAATCAGCCATGAATGAATTCTAGGTTTATCAAAAACGTCATTAGAATTATAATAGCGCCGGTTCTTTTGTAGAATATATCAGTATTTGTTAAAGTACTCTGGTAGAAAAAATATAAGGTTACCTATTTCCAGCGTTTAATATTATAGCCCAAGGTCTGTTTAGGAACTAATTACTAAAGGTACTAGATAAGGTAATGAGTTATTTTGCAATTCGTATTTTATTTCTACAATCAAATTATTAACATTGTTTTCTGGGATACGCTTATATATTTCAATCAAAATTTCTAGAAATGGAATCGTAAAACTAGTAGTAACTCTACAAGTTTAATTACGTCGACTTTATAATTTTCGTAATAGGAACTAAATATATAATTCAACAGAAAAGCTGAGTTTATGTTTGGTATGTATTGAGTTTATCATTTCACATTTGTAAAGGTAACACTATGCACAGATCAGACCCTAATATTACCAATTAGCCTTGAATTGTTATATCGCCAAACGTCTATTTAATTCTATTTTACCCGGTATATAAATCCATAAATGACACATTTGTAATAATTGTACTGTAAGAGCTATTGCGAGCTGCTCACAAACAAGTGACATATTTTGCCTTTCACAAACAAAATTAGACCTTACATCAAAACTTATCATGTTCCATCCGCTTCCAACAAAATTACAACATAACCAGCTAAATTGAGCTGAAAATTCAAAATCATAATAAAATCGCTCCTGGCAATTCCTTTATTGCACAAATCCATGTTTATTATATTTCTTATAGAGGTTTTACATTTTTTTATGTCTTAGTAGGTGTTGTTGTAATAGCGGGTAGTATAATGTCGGGCAGCGGCTCGCGCCAGTACACCGCCTGAGAGAACTCGTCGGTCGGCTCGCACAGCACTGGCGGGAACACTTGGTCCACTAGCACACTCATGTGCGAGTACCTGGGGAATAGTAAATAAACACTTATTACAAAGGTACATATTATAGTAATAATACGAAGGTAATTAGGTTGTATTTAAATATGTGTAAGATTAAACAATTTTAAGGGGGGGAATTTGTGTATCAAATATATTTTCGCTCGGTAAAAATAAGATGGATCAAAGAATATCAATTATAAATTATAATGTAAATTTACATGTTTTTATTTTGTACGTTTTTATTTTGTATATTATATGCATTAAAATATAAATCCATACTAATATTATAAATGCGAAAGTAACTCTGTCTGTCTGTCTGTTACTCAATCACGCCTAAACTACTGAACCAATTTTCATGAAATTTGGTATGGAGATATTTTGATACCCGAGAAAGGACATAGGCTACTTTTTATCCCGGGAAAATGGCGCAATCCCGGAAATCCCACGGGAACGGGAACTATGCGAATTTTTCTTTGACTGCGCGGGCGAAGCCGCGGGCGGAAACCTAGTGTTACTATAAGATATTGTTATCATTATCGTTATGAGTAATTATTGTATCCGGTTAGATAATATTTTTCGAGATTCAGGTGATATTGATAGAAGAGACAGTGTAAGAGAGATATGTTTGTCTAATGTCTTAATGAATAAAGAAGAAAAATGACACAATATAAAATACAAAATACACAAAGAACAAAACTGAAGAATTAACAATGAGAATTATGTTTTTAAGTGTTAGTGTTAAAAATGTCGCGCCGTTATTATATGAAGAACCACCCAACTTGTTGAGTCTATATCCAACACCCATATTATGATTCATCTACATAATATCTACTATAATTATTATTTTTCGATGAATAATTCTAAAGATTTATTATTAAAGATATCCTGTAGATTTTGCATACCTATTCATTATTCATGAATTTTCACAAAAATAATAACGCAATAATAAAAATATGTACATATGTACTTATGCATATGTTTATCGATAATTGGAAATACGTGAATTGATTACAATAATATGTTAATAGTTCGAAAACACAAAAGAGAATTTTCCCATAATTTTGTTGAATCTGAAAAACATCGATTCTGTCGCAATTAAGATAAAGTATATCTCTTGTTTTTGTCTAAATTAGGACAATATAGCACTTTAAATATTCGATAACACTACGACACTTTCACAAGATTTACACAACAAGATTGACATACAAATGACATGATCGTCGATTGTTAATTCAGTTAAGACAGTAAAGGCGGTCACAAACAATTCAATTTCGAATGCCAATTTCTATATTACCGAGTCCAATCGGTATTGGCACTCTTATTGAGCCGTCTGCTTTTGTTAGAGCAATGGAAAATTAATGTTTATGCGCGGTCCGAGTGTGACAAGCCCCTAAACATGCCATATGGCTTACCATAACAGTCACGTGCTTATTCCTTTTAATCGAAATAAATTTAATTATTATTCGCGCTAGCTAACATTATCGCTTTTCAACGGCGGGAAGAAATCATCGACCATGTCACTTTGCACGTGGTAACTGAAATAGAAATATGTATTAAATTTCCATGTGCGAGTGTGAGTAGTTAGTGTTTAATACTTGCTTATATACACGTGTGTGAGTAACAAATGAATGTTTAGATAAGCTGTTTTCGCCGAATTTCGAATTTTCTAGAGTACGTGATACAATTAAGTCGAATGCAAAATTGTAACGTTGACTTTCGATAATTGTTGTTATTATCGCTTAAATGACAAAGAGATAATAAATGTTTTGTCTTTTACATTATAAGTGAACTGAATATATTATTAATCACTGATTGCTCTACAAAACCCAAATGTTCGATGATTCACGGTTTATGTAATGGTGTGAATACATACGTGGATTGGAATGTCTGCGTCAGTTCATGTTTGAGTTCGCCCTTGTAGTTGATTGTGAATATCCTCACTATGGGAATGCCGACGGCTTGGTACGCCCACACGTCCTGCGAAAATTAGAAAATTTTATTGATTTTAAGACTAATTAAACCGGCTTTATGTGACAATATTTGTATAAGATACTCGCGAATGCAATATATCAAATTAAATTCATCGCTTTGATTTCATTTCATTGATTGCATTAGACACACCTGACCACATTTAATTTTTTGTATACCAACTCCTTTATTTTTTAGTGCAAACGTTGAATAAGTGTATTTTCTTTCTAAAGTGAAACTTCCAATAATAGCACACATTCATATAAAATATGCTTGACACCCTGTTTCTCGCTTATTTCATAACCCAATAACCTTAAAAAAAACACTTACATTAACTCTATTTCCATATCCAGCATAGAAGGGGTTAGATCCGGTGGGGAAAAGCGCTTTAATATCAGCGAGGCATTGAATCTTGAACTCTTCAGGTTTCTTCTCAATGACTTCTCTATGGAAGGCTCGTAGTAACGACGTAGGGTTGAGTAGTAAGGGCCCGTCGGGTAGACACACCTCGCCTTGCTTTATCGAGCGCAGGTATTCTCTGGTTACCTGCAATTATATGTCAGTATTAAAGTAAAACTTGATATTAGTGTTTATTTTTTGGTTTAAACTAATGGAGAAGTGCTCTTTGAATGAATGAGGATTTTTTTTTAATACTAGCTTTTAGCCCGCGGCTTTGCGGCCGAATAGTCTTAGGAAATTTCCTTATAAAGCATTAGATATTTTAAGGTAAGAAGTTGGCTATGATAATCTAGCTTCCTAACTATCTACAGACACAAAAATATTATCATAAAATCACTCCATAGCGATGTGAAACGAAGACCAAGTAAAGGAAATAGCAATGTTAAATACTATTCTTCTCTTAAATTTTCAAAAATCAAAGCATTTAATTTATTTTTTATATAATTATTATATTAAAAATTCTTCTGTATCAAAACCACTTATCAAGATGAATAAACTAAGTATATATTTACCCCAGCTTGTCCAATAGCTCTTGCCGACAGGTACAGTAGCTGGTAGCCATTGTTCTTGATTTTAGTGAACAGCTGAGCGACGCCTGACTGCGCCCAGTCCTTTCCGACCAAGGGGAAAATGTGACCTAATACGTCAGACCTAGAAATAAATATTACATATTAGTATACTTATTTATTTCAACACTTTATTGTACTGCCAACATGAAATTTTTGTATTTCTAGAAAATTTGTGCTAAAAGAAGTCACAAGAAGGCAGCCTTATGAGTAATTTCTTTCAAGCAACCAACTGAAGATGTGATAACAAACTAGAAAAGGAGGTATAATGTAAAGTAAATAAACATTGTTTAAAATAATTGCCACTTTTTGTATGTTATTTATTGTCTATTGTAGAATCGTTTTGACAAGTACATAATGGTTTATTATTATGAGACACTTTATGGCTTGTTTCTTGTATTTTTAAAGCCGTTAAAACCATTTATGATTTATTATTAAACAACTTTGTTATATGTATAAATAAATAAGATACACCGCAGTGTTTGTGTTTTATCTTAATATATTTTTAACGTTGAATAATAATATTATAAAATATATGCCAAATAAAAACATTGCGGTTACTGATTACGCGTGTGCGGTACTCTTATATTTTATCTGTGGTTTGAAATACACGTTAGCAGCGCTACCGCAATAACATAAAACAATGCGACGTTATTGTTTACGTGACACACATACAGTGGTGGACGTTTAATTAGAAACACGTAACACAATGAAGTAGTCATCAAATTCATTTGACATTTGTGTATGATAACGTATAAGAGATTAAGCACTATTTCATATGTAATAGAACACCCGTTTATCTAGCTTTATAAGAAATTGCTTAATTTTAATCAAACGTTAGCTTAAATTAATAAAATTAAACAACTTTAAGTGAAGTCTAATTTCCGAGTATATTCAGTCTGGACAACAAATTAGAAACAGCATGGTTCGAGTGTTCCAAAGTCAAAACCTGTTGCAATGCCGCCAATATTTTTTTCTTATACAAATATTTGCACCGTTTTTTAAACATTCTATTTAAAAGTTTCTGAAAATTAATTAACTTTGCAATAAAAATGGGTAAAAGTAAGATTTGTGACCCATCAACAAGAAAAATACTCTTAAGTTTACATTTTGACAAAAGCTGGAGTTACAGGAAAATTGCAAATCATTTAGAGAGTTCAATAAAAAGATATTCAATGTTATAGTCTATTTCAAAAAGCATGGTACTTCTGATCAAGTGCCTAGAAAAGCTCGACCATGAAAAATCACTGCTCACGAGGATAGGCAAATGATTATTTTGGCAAAGATGGATCTATTTAAAAGCTCAAATTCTGTTATAAAATTAGTTTTTTCCGAAGATGAACCACGCCATGTGTCGATGAGATCGATTTGCAGGTGGTAAGTCGAGGTAAAATTGTTTGTGAGACGCCAGGAAAGTACAGCTTCTTATTAGGCAGTACAGGGAACGACGATTTGCATTTACTAAGAAATATTGCTTGTGGACAGTCCGCCAGTGAAAAAGTTTTATTTTGGGACGAAACAAATTAATTTAATCAATTCTGATGGCAAAGGATTCGCGCGTCGTCCAGTTAACCATACCTTAGATAATAAATCAACAGCTAAGCATGGCGGAGGAAACATTATAGTATGGGGTTATTTTTATAACAATATAATCTTTATAGACAACAACGGCTTTACAACGTCGTGGCTTAGATTGTATGAGATTGTCACACGTTTGCAAAAACATATTTCCTAATAGAATTGGAACCCTTAAATGGGATGGATCCATCTTTGCAAGAAGAATAATTTGCCTATCCTCGCGAGCAGTAGTTTTTCATGGTCGAGCTTTTCTAGGCACTTAATCAGAAGTACCATGCTCTTTGAAATAAACTATAGCATTGAATATCTTTTTATCAAACACTCTAAATGATTTGCAATTTTCGTGTAACTCCAGTTTTTGTCAAAATGTAAACATAAAATTATTTTTCTTGTTGATGGGTCACAAATCTTACTTTTATACATTTTTGCTGCAAAGTTAATTAATTTTCAGAAACTTTTAGATAGAATGGTTAAAAATGGCACAAATATTTGTAGAAGAAAAAAATATTAACGACATTTTAATAGGTTTTGACTTTAGAACACTCGAAACATGCTGTTTCTAATTTGTTGTCCAGACTGAAAATACTCGGAAATCAGACTGCACTTAAAGTTGTTTCATTTTATTAATTTAAGCTAACGTTTGATTAAAATTGAGCAATTTCTTATAAAACTAGATAAACGGGTGTTCTATTACATATGAAATAGTGCTTAATCTCTAATACGTTAATACACAAATGTTAAATAAACTTGATGACTACTTCATTGTGTTACTGTTTCTAATTAAACGTCCACCACTGTATGTATTGTTCTCAATACATTGATAATACCCGATATCCTTATGTTTTTTGTCGTACGAGAACAATAAAATGTTAAATTGTATTTTATTTATATTGGCTCTTTTTATTGTTTTATAAATTTCTGAAAACAAAGAGAAATGGTACATGGACTCATTATAGTTAAATTTAATTAACTAAGCGAAGGTTATAAATTATTATATATTCCCTGATATTTGATTCATTGATTAAAAATAAAATTAATTTTCGTTGTCTACACCCTCGCGGAGCAATCGGGTCCAGAGATACGTTATGGAAATAGTGAGTATGGCACACGAACCAAAGCACTGAAACCCATTTGTTTCGCAAAAACCGACTGTCTGAACGTCGTCGCGAGCGTTATATGAATGTCCACACATATAATTTGTTTTAGACACCGTAGATTACTACACACGTAACACTTGTCCAGACAAGTTCGGAAGACTTGTTAGGACAGAATACTTGTACCTAGCCACAGAATACATAATAGTAGCTAAACGCTACAGAACGGACACTCTCCGCCTCCCGCCAAAATTAAACACTTACCTCACCCCGCGCGATCACGCAATAGATGGCCCGTATTTTTCTGAAGGGACGATACGCAACGAAGATTGACAACATTAATCAAATTGATTTAAAGTAATTTTATTATTTTGGATTTGTGATTATCGTTTTTCGTAGAAAATGGTTAGATATTGTGCTGTTTACGGATATGTATTTCATCAGAAAAACGCGAATTTTTTTACGCTAGTCACAAATGTGCCAACCATAAAGCGTTAACACACACATTTGCAGTCTCTGCAGTTTGACTGTCAAAACGATAATTTTGTATGGAGTGTCCGGGGTGTGACCTAGCTTAACAGTAAGCACTCACTTGGTGATGGTGCCGTCGATGTCGGATATGACGATCTTGTGGTCGTACCGCCAGCGGAACACGTTGCACTTGCAGCGCGTGGTGCCCTGGTACGCGGTCGTCACGCTGAACACCATCTCGTTCATGAACCGGTCAGTCAGTAGCACTCACTTGGTGATGGTGCCGTCGATGTCGGATATGACGATCTTGTGGTCGTACCGCCAGCGGAACACGTTGCACTTGCAGCGCGTGGTGCCCTGGTACGCGGTCGTCACGCTGAACACCATCTCGTTCATGCCCTCGCGGAGGTTCAGCTTTTTCTGGTAATCAATAATAAATAAAAAGGTACAGAGGGAGTATTCATTAAACTTGTTATTTTTTGTAGTGAAACTTCTTTAGGCGCGTCGATAGCAAAATTTCAAGGTCGCGTCATGGTAATACCGTCACGTCACGGAGTAAGGCGACGATTTTTGAATCTGAGAATCTTGCCAAAGAAGTTTCACTTCTGACACGTGTGCTCGGCACACACGCTCTATTTTTTGTATACTTATAGATTAATAGACAGGACATTTGTTTTGTTGCAACTTCGTATTTATCTTATTAACTGATAAATAATAACATAAGTAGGTATTTCCGATATCAACACCCAAATACAAACAGATTAAGAAAGAGGTTGTCTCAAATATTTAGATACGTGTATAATGTTTGCATTCTTAGATTACGATATAACATTTCTTTCGTTCAAATCAAAATTTGTTTCGATTTCAAACATTCCAATATGTTTAAAAAATAGTATAAAGGGTTCGCTATACTTTTCAGGAATAATAAATCGCATATTTACACAATAAAATTTTTTTGAAGTACTAATGTTTAATAAATGTATATTCATTAATAAGTAGGGTTTGTCCCAAGCTAATACATCAGTCAGAATCGACATTCGAAATCGAAAATTTAACAATAATTCCAATAGTTTTCAAACTTCGGTCAGTTGAATGGTACATTGGGACGACAATAAATCTCATTTTGCAACCTTGTCCGCAGTCCGGAACATTGTTAAAATTGCAATTAAATTATTTTTTTGCTGTATGGTCGTGAAAAAAATTCCAAAAGTTCTGCAAACTTGGGGAAGTCTTCGATATAATATTTCATATCACGTATTAAATTTGCAATCAATCTAAGTGTACGGAACATTGTTAAAATTGCAATTAAATTATTTTTTGCTGTATGGTCGTGAAAAAAATTCCAAAAGTTCTGCAAACTTGACACAGATATCGGAAATATATACCGAACGGTTGTATAAATTTGCAACCTTTTTCGTTGACCGGAACATGTTTATTTATAATTATTTTTAATTCGTGGTCATTTTTTCGAGTAAGGTGGTCTCGGAATAATTACAAAAGTTTTGGAACTTGGTTGCAAACTTCGAAAACATCTATTCTGATGCATTTACAAATTTGCAACCTCATTCAGTTTATTAAAAAAAAAAAAACATTAATATTCAATATTAAAAGATGTTCCGTACACTGAGATTGGTTTCAAATTTAATACGTGATATGAAATATTATATCGAAAACTTCCCCAAGTTTGCAGAACTTTTGGAATTATTTTTTGCTGTATGGTCGTATACAGCAAAAAATAATTTAATTGCAGTTCCGGACTGCGGACAAGGTTGCAAAATGAGATTTATTGTCGTCCCAATGTACCATTCACTTGACCCAAGTTTGAAAACTTTTGGAATTATTGTGAATTGAATGTCTTAAATGACTGGAGTATAAGGACAATATCGTCAAAGTAAACACAACGACGCGATCAGCTGACGAGCATTTACGCTTATCGCTTTAGCTTAACTATTTTTATAACAATGCGATAAGAAAAAACTTCGATTCTCAATTATAATCATATGTTACGCAATGTACTTATTACTTATCTTAAAACTTTTATTATGAGAAATGTTTTCATTTGACGCATTAATGAAGCAGAGGTTGTTGATAAAAGGATAAAAATCAATACTATCAATCACCATTATGTAACACTAGCTTTCCGCCTGCGGCTTCGCCCGCGTTTTCAAAGAAAAACCCGCATAGTTCCCGTTCCCGTGGTGGATAAAACCTAGCCTATATTACTCGTGGATAATGTAGCTTTCGAATGGTGAAAGAATTTTTAAAATCGGTCCAGTAGTTTATGAGCCTATTCATTACAATCAAACAAACAAACAAACAAAGTTTTCCTCTTTATAATATTAGTGTAGACATGCTTAATTAATTTGTTTTCGCACGTATCCGGATTTGATAGCAAATAACCTTTATGTACATTTAAATAACCTATAAATACATAGTTAATACTGTATGAACCGGATTTATAACATAAGACATTAATTACTATAATATATTATAATACTAGCTTTCCGGCCTGCGCTTCGTCCGCTTTATCTAAAACTTAATAAATAATATACTAAAAACTTCCTTGAGAATCACTCTTATCTATTAAAAACAACCGCATCAAAATTGACTTTGTTTTATACTATGTACTGGTATTGATTGAATAAAGGTTCTTACAATTTGTTCAGACGATAGTCGCAATGTTTTGCGGAATGTGGAAGGTCGTCGAGAGCCCTGTTGTGTGTCTTGATCGGAATCCGACGAGCTATGGTCATGACGATCACCTGTGAAAAAAAAAATATTAATCACATAAGAATGATATTTTTTTCGAATTATCTATAATAAAAATATTGTAAAAGTGAAGAGTTTGTTTGTTTGTTTGTTTGCTTGCTTGTATGCGCGAATGTCAAGAACTGGTCCGAATTGAAAAAATATTTCAGTGTTAGATAGCCCATTTACGCACGCTAAGACCAATAGGAGCGGAGCAATGCGGGTACAACCGCGGGGTATAGCTTGTAAAGCTAGAAAAAACGTATTTAATAACTATTATTGTAAAACTATTGAAGAGAAATCTATGATCTTATATAAACAGCATAACTTCAAAGTTAACAATATGACTTGGCAAAAGCAACTCTAAAAACATCACATGTCATTATATTGTTATTGTAGACATGATGAAAATAATAACATAAAATAATAATGATTAACCAGATTACAATGACGGCTTTGGATTACAAAATAATTTATGGCATGTGGAGTGTTAAATAATTATATTACTATCATACATAATCTGATAGGTAATATATTACCTTGATTAAACATCGGTTTGTCATCCAATAGTTCTTGGTTAGCGCTACTTTCAATTAAATCATCGGGTTGTATTTCCTCCACAATATTGGTTTCTTCAAGGTTGTTCTCTTCTAGTTTCTCATCAGTGAAATGGTCCACTTGATCATGTCCTGTGGTTTCTATCTTCAATGGTGGTAATGACGCATTCTTTAACTCGTCTTTGGGTGAAGGTTCAGTTCTAAAACAATATTTAATACGAGGTCAATTATAATAGCACATTATTTAATATTAATGAAGGAATTATATAACAATTATTTCATTTTACCACGCTAAGATAAATGTACCGATCATGAAATGGTTATAGGATAAATATATTTTTTGTAATCACGCAATGTACATCCGAGACATACCTATTGGAAAAAAAAAATAACTGGATTTAAGATTTTGAAAATAACCTTTATTATGGTCTCGTCTTTTTTAATAGACTTCATCTATAAATACATAAAACTAGTCTTAATACATAATTTAATATTAATATGCTAATTTATACTGTTTACATGAAGAAACTTACGTTACTAGTCAGTTAATTGCTAGAACATTTAATATTCAGCATATTTTAATTTTTTTAGCTATATGAATTACTCTGTTTCTTGCAATAGATAATTACTAAGTAGCAGATGCGAATCGATTTTATTTAATAACAAATCATGAGTGTTTCTAATGTTTTTGTAGATAAAATAGAAAACAGTAATGAGTCCATATACAATCGTTGAGATAACGTCATACGCTGTATAACGTGCCGGAAAATGTGATAATATTAAAATAGGCTATCATTTGGCTCACCTCTCGGTCTGCGAGAATCGAGACAATTTCACTACAATACACGTGTCTTTGTGTGCTATACATCGTAAACTATGTGTTGTACTTTTTTTCTGGCACAATGGCTTACGGATATAAAAAGTTTAAGAAATGTTGTGTACTTTTTGTATTCGTTTGTTTTTCTGAGTGACTCATCAATATTGTTGTAGTTTTTTGTATTCGTTTTTATCGAGCGTACAAAATCAATATTCTTACTTTGATTTCATATAATATTTTAAGATTCGACGTGAAGTGTGGTCATTGGTCAGATATAAATTGTTATCAAGGTTGATTTATTTTCTAATTTTATTTATACACAATTTTAATAAATTTCAACACCGTCCTCTTTTTATACACTTTTAAACATTATAATAGAAAAACAATGACGTCTAGCCCACAAAATATAATGTATACTGACCTCTTGGAATCGGAAGTGGATCTCCTCCAATACCACCAGGAGTAAGACCTGGGCTTGGCTGCGTCTGCGCGCTGTAACTCGGGTACTTCTTTGTCGTCTTTCTCCAATGATTCCATGACACGCTATGGATTGACAAAATAAATGAATGCTGAGGAAAATAAGCAAATATTCGTGTGCAAACAAATAGTTTGTTTTGGGAATATTTTTAGGAAACATTTGCTTATCATTCAAAATATGTGAAAAAACATTTGGCAATTTTGGCTATATTATTTCATTTACCAAATTAACATGTTGCGTTCGAAATAAATTTTTATCATAACAAATTATTGAACCTTTTTTTTTAATAAATTGCGATATCTACTCACTGACGGCAGCGATTATTTATAATATGTGAACAGCAAAAACAGAAACCTTTGGCAATTTTTGATAATAATGTTACAAGTACGTGTATATGTGCACTCACCGCCGGCAGCGGGCGCCGGTACGCGAGCAGCGACAGCAGCAGCGGGCCGGCGCTGCGCCAGGG
>CAJQZM010036238.1:0-15516 GCA_907164665.1 Colias nastes
ATACTAGTAGGTAATATTATTTCTTTTTTTGGTGTAATATATATTCCTATTTAAACTCGAATCGAACATTTTTGTATGTTCCATTCTTCCTATGTTTTTATTAAGAATTGCGGTAAATCACGAATTAATAAATTCTCAAGTAAATGTAGACATAGAAGACAGATTATGATTAGCAAAATATTAAGCACTAGTTTTACCACATATTTATAACTAGCTGGTCCGCGCGGTTTCCCCCGCTCCTGTTGGTCTTAGCGTGATGATATATAGCATATAGCCTTCCTCGACAAATGGGCTATCTAACACCGAAAGAATTTTTTAAATCGGACCAGTAGTTCCTGAGATTAGCGCGTTCAAACAAACAAACAAACTCTTCAGCTTTATAATATTAGTATAGATGTTAAAATCTACACAGATAAGCTACACAGGACATATCCGGAAGTTACGAACTAAATAAGCTTTTATCTACCTATTATTATAATATCTTACTAAACGATGTGCTAACAGCCATAATAACATACATGACCTTTTCTAAGTTATTGTTTCAACATTGTTAGATGATCGAATCATTTGTAATGATTTAACATGATCAAAGGCCAAGGTTGCAGTTTTGATTCATCTGTTATTATAGATAATCAATTTATTTCGCGGTAAAGTGAGTAATAACCTTCTGGAGTTTTGTGAGAAGATATCTACGTAGATATTAGAAAAATACCTATAAACAGGCATACAATTCACTCAAATTGATGCTCATAATAGAATGTCCCTAAAGGGACAACAAATATGGACTGATGATGACCTAAAACTCTTAATGAGAAGGTATCTAGATATTTTTTTATATATAACTAGGACTAGAATTAATGTCTATATATTGCTGCTAAATAAAACCTGTAAAAAAAGCTCCTACAAAAGTTATTTTTTATTATTATTTTATTTGATTGATAGGTACCTACCTACTTCAAAAGAAAACAGGACAGGTACATAGACATGCTGCTTTGGATATGCATCCAATGCTACATTTTAAGCAGCTACGAAAGAATAATAGGTGGAAACAAAATAGGTATCTACTCTTTGAATGACAACTCTACATAACCAACATGAGCTCACTGCGCTATCAAAATCACAATAATTAATGAAAAAAGGCTATCAAAACATTTCAAATTGGCCGCCGTAGCACGTGTATTACACAACATTTTTGTCTCTGCCCATTTCAGGTGCGTTGTGTAGAAGCTAATTTTTTTTTCATTCTTTCCCGCGCTTTTGTTTCGAAAATATTTTTCTCAATTCCCTACCTACATGTTAACTACACATGCCCCCGGCATTCCTCGTTAAAAACTTTATCCAATGAAAAACATTCGAACAATAGCATGTTTAGAAGAGAAATAGAAAAAAAGAAAATTAATACTTGTTGCTTATTATTCTAAAACTAAAACAATGAACGAATTGTGCGCGGACTTTTGTTAAATAATTTCATAAAGTTACACATTAGAATGCGAGGGAATGCATGTTTTATGGAGAAAAATACTTGTTCTTCCTATTATTCTAATAAGAATGAAAATTGTTTTCATCTAATTTTAAAAATTTGTAGACCTTGGTTATACCTCATGGTTAAATTAAATCGTTCAACCGCATCTTCACATTTTTTTTATAAAAAACTACACTAATTTTTCGGGACCCATAAAAAAATGTTAGATCTATATTAAAATGATTATTAATATCAAATATTTAGTAAGAATCTGAACTGACGAAACTTATTATGATTAACTAACTGATATCAACGCAAATTCCAAACTACAGAGATTTGATAATTCAAATTTTACGCAATTTTTTCTTTTACTGTGTAAATGACCACATAAGTAGAATGAATATGTATTTTTAATTATAAAATTAATCAAGCTATCTTCATACCAAACTTGACAAAAACGAATATCTCTATTTACCTGAGACACGTGTAAAACCTTTTCCAAAGTGATCTTAAAACTAAGTAATTTATCATCGAAATGTACCTAACGTATATTTAAAAGTATATTCTTGATCATTAAAAAACTCTGACCGCAATAAATTCGTATTGGTAATTTCAAATTCATATTAAGGTCAACACCAAATAACTATTAATATTTTTCTTTATACAGTTATAAGTTAAAATGCGTTCCAATAATTTAATGGTTGACATGGAATTTTTCGAAATATCTGGAGCTAACTTCTAGCTATGTCAATTATATTATTTTAGCTAATAAGTAGCATTTCATGTAGTTGTAACACGTGATTTAGATATATCACTTCTTATTTATACCGATTTAAGTAATTTTGGTTAATAATTGTTATCCTACAGAACATTGTTTGCGTTGGTATCCGGAAAATTTGCTGAAAATTCTTACACATAGGAAAATTGTGCGTTTCTTTGTCAGCTTTACATGTTTTTTTAACCCACGGGTAGCATTTTCTTAATTAGATGCTGCTTCGCATAACTACAATTGCTTTTTAGACAGTTCCTTCAGCATCCCTTACCTCTTCCATCTACACATTAAAATAGAGCATACCTCCTTCGAAAGAGCTTCACAATTGTTTAAATTGTTTGTTTAAATCTATACTAATATTATAAAGCTGATGAGTTTGTCTCAGGTTAACGCGCTAATCTCAGGAACTAATGGTCCGATTTGAAAAATTCTTTCTGTGATAGATAGCCCATTCATCCAGGTAGGCTATATAGGCTATAAGTATATCATCACGCTAAGACCAACAGGAGCGGAGCCACGCGGGTCAAACCGCGAAGCGCAGCTAGTTAAAAAAAAGTGCCAAAAAGCGCGGCAAAAAGAACATTAGGTACCATTATTAATCTATGATACTTACCGTCGCGCCCCCCGCCCTAGGCTCCGCCGCCTCACCCCGCTCGCCGTCCACGCAAAAGTAGCACTTGTCCGCCGGCTTCCAATCCGCTGGCTCCGGCTCCACCTTCGGAGCAGCCGCGGGCCGCTTGATCAGACTCTCCAGGATGGAATTCCTGCCGACCTCCTCTGTCTCCTCCGCCTCGTTGATCTGCTGTATCGTTTTTATCTTGAGCGCGGGAGGGTGGTCGGTGGCAGGCATGGATTCGTCGTCGCTTGACTGATCGCCCTCTATTCGTTTTGGTATCAACGCATCTTGATACAATTTCCATTTTCTTCGACCCATCAACTCCTCCGCCACCCGTTCTAGACCTGAAATTTAATATGGAAACCATTAAAATACATCAATAATGTGCTGTATATATTCACCTTGGAAATATAGAAAAACATGGAAAATAAAAAGTTAATAGAACTTAGAAAAAGTTGTTGACAAGTTCTTAAATATGCATGAACGTTTTCATGGCAATCATAAACAAAGAAGCTTTTCAATAGGAATATTCAATGCACAATATAAAAACAAGTTTTTTCAAGCCAAAAATTACAAATGGATCAGCCAATAAATCCAACAAATTACAACAGAAGATAAATTAAAACTTTCTATCCATAAACGTCAACAAACTGGCTATCTATAAAGTTGTTTTCATCGATTATTAATTATCTGTATTTATTGGCGGCAATCGTCAAAATGACAGATCTGGTTGAACGTATACGTGTGTGTATGACGAATGTGTATGTATATACAATATGTATGTGTATGTATGTGTGTGTGTGAATGATAGTGAGGCGACGGTCAAGGCTTAAATTACTATAATTCTTATATAGAGATATCGATGTCTGGGAAGTGATTGATCACTTTATACAACAGTTTGTAAAATATATCATTTAAAATCGATAGTCGGACTCTCAATACATCATATCCGAATCATTTGACAGCTGTGTACAATTTATAATTCGATGTGTTCGATATAGAGGGTCTTGGATATAAAGAAACATAAGAAAGTTTAAATACGATATTTAAAACAGAGTCACTTGCCTTTTAAGTCAAACTACAGAAAGATAACCAAAATCCTTAATTTTATTATTAACATCAATAACAAAACATAAAGGTAATAAAATATTATATTTCTATGTCAGTATAATTTAAAACATTCTCTCTGTCTCTAATTTGAGAAACTATTAAAAAAAGTTTTACTATAAATCAACATCCACATGCACGTAAATTTAGTTTATTGTATAGGTTCCTACTTCACATAATATTTATAATACTAAATATTTTTATGATCATTTAGAGCTTATAGAAGTAATTTCTACTCAACTTTCATAAAACGATTCGAATTAATTGTTTTAAATGCGGTCATAATTCTCAGTTTCATTTGTATTATAAAATCACGTATTGTCAACATTTTTTGTCAATTTTCCTACACAAATTTTATCAATTTACATAATAAAAGTAAATGAGTAGGTATCTAAAGAAAGCTTAAAAAAAGGAATTACCTAACGGATATACTATTTCCATAATAGATGAAATGAGCAACAAAGCTTTAATGAGCTTTTAAAAGTGAATCGCCCAAATGATACAATTTTGATGAATAATTCAATATAGCCAAACTAATGACCTTTTTATTTTATGCTCCTGATTAGATACATATTATTTTGATGGATGATTATCAAAAATATATTCAATAAACGCGTGGGTAGCCTTTTATTAAAACCAGCTTGATTGGTCAAGCTGGTTTTCTTCTTTTTGCCTTACGCAACTACACAGTAATTCTAACCCCTAACATTTTACCATAAACACATACAGATAACTGTCTACAACATAAAATAAATAGTTAATAATCGCATAGGAACAGGTAGCAGGTGATATGATGATTGCAGATCAATTACTAGGCATTCTGGGTTGTTTCCGCTAAATGTCATCAGAGCCATCTAGCGCAAAAACAAATATCTGCTGTGAACCTGTAGGTTTGTAACTCCTGTAGTTACTATTATAGTAGGAATAAGTGTATAGAAAGTTGTAGTGTATTATTATAATTGTTTTGTTTGTTTTAAAGTTTCAAGATGAAAAAAAAAACAGAGAAAAAATGCTTAAATAAAGATGGTTCTAAATTTTCATACAGAAACATTGAATAGGTTGTTTATCTATATAAGACGTACGAAGGACGCATTGACGAATGCTACAAAAAGGAAACAGTTCAATTTTTTTATGAAACAAATCATAGTAATACTTACAAGTACTTATAAATCGTGGGCTGGGATCGATTAGTCATTAGAACAATTAATTAATCACATTTAATTTTTAATGCTCGTTATTGTTTCTAACGAAAAACCTTCCATTCAATTTTTACATTGAATTTCATCATAATTAAGTCATCCGGTGAAAGCACAAGACACAAGTTTTCTTCCACGTTTTTATTCAAAGATATTAGAAATTAATGGAATTTTATATTAGAAACGATTTTACTTCGAAGAGAGACAATTCCATTAAATTACTATACCTACTTATATCACTTTTTTCGTCTTTGAGTAGGTAATAATTATTTAACACTAGCAAAACTCGTGAATGATTTTGGATAAACTATAAACACCTTTAAAACTGGTGTTCAAATTGGACGAGCCATTTCGGAGATTTATTGAAACTCGAAACAGACAGACTATAATAATAAATATTAAATATTTAAGAGCTTTCATTCCTAAACTATTATAAAAAGCTACCTTTGTTAACGGTGCTTAGCGTATAACTTCATACGGATTTTTATCTACTACCATCATAGGTACCTACTAACACATAGACCTTCCCATAATTTACCTGATAAAAATTATCTAAAAAGTGTATAAAATTGAAGCACATTTTCACCACGATCATTTTCAACGCGTAAAGCGCTAAAGTAGGTCTTTTAATTAGTCTTTTGTCTCGAATTAGTTCTAAACCCTAAACAATATAATATGTTAAACAACAACATATAATATAACAACAACATATTATGTTAAGTATGAACAAGTAGAGACTTTAAGCCCATAAAGGTTTTATCTCCTGAGGGAATATCGAAATTACAGTACTCCCAAACTGATAATGCGCATAGAAAAATTCGTCACTGTTCGGCAACTGTCATATTCCCCGAGCCTCCGAAGACGATATGTATATAGAGTGGTTAAATGTATTTTGTTCATGCATAGTTTAGTAAAAATTAGAATTATGAGTTTTATTGTGATTTTATGGTAAAAGAGATAAGTAACGAAATTTGTTTCGATAATTATTCAATGTAAGTTAATAGCGAGGATAAGCCACACGATTGCGAATATATATTTGTTGTATTGATTTACTTGGAAAATTCTATACTTAGAACTATTAAAGTGTCTTACTGAAGCTGGCGTAATGATGGATGTATGGAAGGTTAAAATAAGACAAAGTTTATATTAAAAAAATATATTTTAAAACACTGGTTTACATTTAAATTGTAGAAATCTAATCATTAAAATCTCAGTCCAAAGGATTTACAGAATCAGGGATTATCTGTATTTCTGATATCGTAGAATGATCAGAACTTTCATTATGCTCTTATTAACTATCTCTTTCCCCACTGCTATCTGCTACCTGTGTAAATAATCATTTTATCGGAAAATTCAACTTTGAAACAAAACTAAGAAGGGTATGTAATAGCAGCTCTATGTAATTCCATACAGAGATAATACGTGCTGTCACCACCAATATATAAAGACGACTGACGGATTTTTGAATTTTTTGACTGACAGGCTACCGTCACCAACCGCCCGAATTGTTTTCGATTGTGTATCACTCTGAATTGACTCCTATTTCTTTCGAAAAAGGTGCAAGATGCAAGTGCATTGTTTAGGGCACTTACGATTCAATGATTCGGGGTGATTCGGGTATTTCTGGAAATACGATAATTAGCGAAGATCTGCATGCGCATTATTAATTTTGGAGTACTGTAATATTAATTTCCGCTCTCAATTAAATCTTAGATTATCTAGACCGGTCTTGAATTTAAAATACTCAATGATTAATATAATAAGTATAATATATTAATTATACTACTAATCTTATTATAAATGTACTAGCGGTCCGCCCCGGCTTCGCCCGTGGTACCCCGTACCATGTTTAAACTATCCCATCTCTCAAGTTGGATCGAACTGCACATGGTGTGCGAATTTTATTATAATCGGTTAAGTGGTTTAGGAGTCCATTGAGGACAAACATTGTGACACGAGATTTATATATATTAAGATTACTATCTTTAATCGGAAGTATTGATTACACTTTTGAAACCTAATTAAGTTGTTTCCTTTGTATAATAATTTATTTCTTTAATGAACTCTATATACGAGTATTATAAGTATATCTATCAAAGAAAGTTATATTTGTATTAAAAACCTTTAAAACACACTTTCTGTGTGTGTGTATTTCGTAACTTGTCATGAGTATAAAGCAACTTTTTATGAATTTAATCTTATTATTAACCTCCCTTTAACTATAAAAATCCTCAAGATCAATAGGTAGAGTCATCTCGGAGTTAAGGAACTAAAAATAACGTTTACACGAGCACTTAGTTGTTTTTATGTTTGTGAAATTGTTTGTTATAACTCAAAAACTTCGCACATATATTTAGATAATTATTTTCCACTAGGTAGCTTCATTATTTCTTAGTTAGTCCGGCAAATATATAACTAATATTATACGATTAAAATTATTTCAATTAAACTTGCTATTAAAAAATGAGAGGGGTTATTATTAGAAAATCCTGACACAATTTCGACTTTTTGAACATTATCAAATAAAATTAAAAAGAAGAATAATTATAACATTCGGCATAAAGATAAAATTCGCACGCGAAATTTTCATAGTAAAAATTATTTTTTGGGTCAAGGTGTATATTCGTTTTTATAATTCAGAACATGATTTATGTACTGGCTATTAAATGAATATTTTTATGAAATAAATTTGAAACGCATGTTTAAAAATTTTCGTGTTTATTTTTAATTTTTACTTTGCTAAAAATTTAGATAAAGACGAAAGTATGAGCCTATAAATATTTTTATGAATGCATATTCATGACTTCTGATGGTAAAATAAATTCTAAATCGGTCGAGTAGTTGTTAAATTATAACAAACAAACAAAAAATAAATATTCCCTCTACATTACCTACGGTAGAAAAACATTCAACACCATGATTATTGATAACTTAAAAATTAATTATCTATAGTTTTATCTATGACTATATATAAAAAAACAACAAAATCCAATGACAAAATCAGAGCTTTTACATAATAAAGAAGCTTTTAAAAACCAAATCACATACACATTTAAACCACATTAAAACCTCAACTACTTTTCAAACAAAAATTTGACACTGGCAGCCCACAAAAAAAAAAGAAAACTTCCCGCTAATTTTACCAATCACGTCCAATATTCAAACGTAAAAAGCACAAATATGTACTGATGCGAGACACCCACTATAGTATATTGTAATTAGATGGAGCAACGACCTCTTATGGTGTATGGTAAAAAATAATTACATACAAGGTGAATGCTACTGCACATTTGCGGAGATCACTTGATGGTTGTCTTGACGTTTTATGTTACTAATGTTGTGTTTTAATGCTGTCTTGATGGTGTAGTCATTAGTTAAAAAAATAAGGAATTGTCACTAGGAAATGTAGCTTTCGGCTGGTATAATAATGTTTAAATAATTCGATATATTTTTGAGCTCGTCGAAAATACGCACTATGAAAAATAAAAATGGCCCTTTTTTTAATATAATCTGCGATTGAAGAAATAAACTGAGATTAATTAAAAATTATTTAGATCTGGATAATGGGCATGAAAAATTATTATCTAATTAAAGTCTTAATAATACAGATATAACTATACAGTTTTGTAAAAATATAAAAAAAAATGTGTGCGTGTACTAGAGTACACACGTAAGAAGTGAAACTTCTATATGACCTTATTTTTCAAAAAATAATTTACTATCTACACTAATATTATAAAGAGGAAAACTTTGTTTGTTTGTTTGTTTGATTGATTGTAATGAATAAGCTCATAAACTACTGGACCGATTTTAAAAATTCTTTCACCATTCGAAAGCTACATTATCCACGAGTAATATAGGCTATATATTATTACGCTAAGACCAAAAGGAGCATAGCCACGCGGGTGAAACCGCGCGGCACAGCTTGTATACAATATTACAGAAATACGTTAGTCTAACACGCTCGTCGCTTCGCTCCTCGCTACCTATTTAAATATTTACACCAGCCGCTGCTGAAACTCGCTCGCTTCGCTCGCTCGGCTCGTGCGGTAGTTCAAAAATCAAAAGTTAACCTAAGATGCTCGTCGCTTCGCTCCTCGCTACCTATTTAAATATTTACACCGGCCGCTGCTGCAACTCGCTCGCTTCGCTCGCTCGGCTCGTACGGTAGTTCAAAAGTTAACCTAAGATGCTCGTCGCTTCGCTCCTCGCTACCTATTTGAATATTTACGCCGGCCACTGCCGCGGCTCGCTCGCTTCGCTCGCTCAGCTCGTGCGGTAGTTCAAAAGACAAAGGGAGACGCCAAAAAATTCGAGTTATATAAAGTTTTCAACTTATAAAGGATTTCGACTTAGGCGGATTTTGATTGGACATAAAGAGTTTGAGGTTTATTCTTATATAAATATTGAATTCACAAAATCATAATTGAACACCAATCAAGCAAACACGTGTTAACGTGAGTCATAGATTTATTATCGTATACTCCTAAAATGTTTTCAAAGAAACAATACTGTACTTACATTGTCGGCAAGTTCTTAAAGGCGGTAACTTATTTTTGTTCGAACAATAGAGGTAATAAATATAAATTCCTAATGTCGAAATCTTGAAACAGTCAGAAATTAATGACGCACATAGTATATACATATTATGACAGAGGTTAAGCTTAAATAACTTGAAAAATAAATAACATGATCTCGCCCACGTGTTGGTGTTTTAAAAAATTCAATCAAAAACTGAGGTTAACTTTAAATACAATTTTAGAAAAATAAATACCACAATCAACATTCAAGTATTAGAAAAAATTGATACCATAATTCCACCCACGTGTTAGTGTATTGAAAAATACAATCAAAAAGTGAGGTTAATCATAAATAACTTAGAAAAATAAATACCATTATTACACCTAAGTATTAGAAAAATAGATGTAATTACTTATTTACTTTTTTTAGAAATTCACTGGAATTAGAATTAAAACAAACCCTTTGATTTTGCTGATCACTTTAATATAACATGTAGGTATATAGTCACGAGTACGGCGTAGCGCAAAAATGTCACGAGTACGGCGTAACGCAAAAATGTCACGCGCGCGGCGTAACGTAACGCAAAAATGTTACACAAAATTTTTGTCCACCCCCGATAAAGAAGTTTCACTTCAAATATAATAATAGAACAAACATTGCCCTTTTGCATTTATTCCACAATTACCATAGATATATTTATGACATTTTTACTCTGTGAATTCACATTTGAATCTACATAATATATAATTTGACTTGTTATTTTTAATTAGTGTTTCCATCTTGAGATGTGTATCAAAACCGGTCGAAAAAACTATTTAAAAACACTGGAGTGTGTTGTTAAATATTTTTTTTATTTTTAAATGTGTTTAACGGTATACCTAATTGGAAGTAAGTAATGTAATGCAATGATAGTATTCATAACGTTATTGGCCGATTACCTTATCTGTATTCACTGCCAAGCATCATCCATATGAAAAAAAAACTCTATCACGCAAAAATTACTGAATTTTAAATTATAGAGTTTTATTTCATATGTGTTATAAATACTAGGATTAGGATAGAAAACTAGGCAGTTTCATATACCTAGGTATGTAATATATTAAATTCTTTAGTTCGAAATATCAATAATTTTAAAGTCTCAAGGCACTATTTTGGCAAGACAATTTATCGATTCAATAAGGAAATTACATTTTACCTCGACTTTTAAACCTTTTAGTGCGGAAATAATAAATTTTAAAAACCAAAAATGTATGGCTTATTATTTTTTTTTAATAATGTTAAGGTGAAGGGTTGTGACATTTGAAAATTATCTGTTAATAATGTCAATAGAAACTGTGGCTTGATGTTTGCTCTATGTTTACATAAGAATGGCTGACTGGATCTGGATGAAAATTTAAATTAAGATAGATTAGTCTGGATTAGCATATATATTAATATAGTAGTGATAAGTGATACTTAAAGTTTCGTGGCATCCGCTAAAGATTAGATATCTATAGTTAGCGCAAATTTCATCAATTTTATTTCTAATAAAAAAATCCTGTGTTCATCTTAAAGTGCAATGTAGGTTCTCCTATAAAAATCAAGTTTGTCATTTTGGAGTAAAAACCGATCATAACAACACTATTTGTATTTTGGTTAGTTTTGAACTTTACACAAAGCTTCAACACAATACACTACAGCCATAAACTATATAATAAGTATTTAATAAATAAATACATAAACAAGTACCTACATTATATAAACGTTGTAACAAATACTGTTAAATGAAGAAAAAATAATTAATGTCGTTAAGAAAATCCTATCCATAAAAAAATCCATAAACATCACATTACAGCCCATAAGCGGAGCGGTTTGAAAATAAGCCAAGCCATTTTATACATAAGGCTGATAATTTATTGTCAAAATAACAACACAAAGGACATGAGTACGTGCGCTGCGAACTGATTGGTTAAAACTGCGATTAGACCGCTCAAGGTCGCTGACTCAACTTAGTGGTTAAGTCATGAGCGGTAGCGATTTTGAATTAGGTTTTGTAACTGTATAACAATAACTTGATTAAACTCTTCAGTAGGTTTGCATTTTTAAGAGATATTTTGGTACGAAACCATCTAATAGAAAACAGAACATAATTATGAAGGCCTGATAAATAACAACCTTAGTGTTTATTAACTTTGTTCATTATTTCATATTTATTACAAAATTCAATGTAACAAAATAATATTAAAGTATGTAGCTATGAATATAGTGGTGACTAAACGACATAATTCCATCACTCTTCCACACTATCACCTTAACTAATAAACCAACACGCTACATTATCTTAACGTATGATTCTCAAATTACTCCTGTGGAGCTAGGCTAGTGGATTAGTTAAAAACCTTCACAAACTAAATCTAAACCATTAACATACATTCCAACTTACACTCCTGCACACTACCATCTTAAACAGTAACATTCTCTTAACGTATGATTCTCAAATTACCAACTAAGCTAATCTTTTGTCACAAAGGGCCCGCGAGCCGCGAACCGAGCCACCTCAGAGCGTCGCGGCCATTGTCTTTTGTACATTAAGTAGTATTTCAGTTTTTTTTTTATAATTCTCCCTTTGTGCGGCTCTTTGCGATCCTTTTTGCGCGAAATGCTATTTTTTATGTTTAAATGCGGGTGGTTTTTGTGCTGGTTTATTGTTTGACGGTTTGGGATGTAAAAATTTATGAGAAAATTGCGTAAAATGAAGAAAATTGTGATGATAAATGTTGAATTTACCTCTTGTAATCAATGTTTAAGCAGAATTTTTAATACCTAGTTAAATAGCTCATAGTTGAGGCGAAAACATTATAAAATATTTCAAATCAAATATTCTGATAAATATTGATATCACTAAGTAAGGAAATCCTTATTAAAAAGTAGTAAGTACCTATGTACATATATCTTTTTACGTCGGGTTTTTAACGTACACAACAGTGACTACTTATATTCAGAATACTATGAAGTGTTAAAATTAATTCACGTTCTTACGTATGTACTTCATTTGGTGGTTTTAGTAAAAACTGTGATGCTTATAGGAATAGTAATTAAAACCATGTCCTAAATGGAAATGATCTAATTAGATTGGGATCACTTGCTGTGAATATGCTAATCACTTCAATGTAAACAGGGCTTGTTTATTATGACAGAAGGCCTATACCCTGTATATTGTTACTAATATTAATATTGGGCTAGAAAATGTGTTATAACGACATCTATATTACAGCGTTAGGACAGAAATATTTTAATAAGACAACTCGCTTATTAATAAAATCTAAGTAACTCAAATATAATTGAAGAAAAGATAACCAGATTAAAGGACAGATGAACCTACAAAAAATTGACATTCAGAACCTGTGTTTTTAAAGCTCCTGTCTTTTTTATAAACATTTTTAAACCTATGCCTATTTTTATAATAATTTTAAACCGCTTTCGCCCATAACATGTTCCACAAACAAATGATTCAACACGGAAACAACTAGTGTCCTTGTTTGGCACATCTCAAATATGCATAGAATTGCGCCATTACCAACATTTAATTATCATTATTAAGTAATGCCCTTCTGGGGTATAATTTTTTTAGATTTATGGCAATATACCATTCTTGGATATCTGAGAATTACTCGCGTGATTGAGTTGTGAAATTGTGTTTTTTAAACGCTTTGTTTAAAATTTTTTTTTTGCTTCTTATTGTTTTTGTGTTATTGGAAAGCGTTTGATTTTTATAGATATTGGGTATTGACTTGTTGTTGCTCTAGTAAGACTCACGTTAGTGCAGGTATATGATATAACAAGTTTGGTTTATGAATTATTTTTATTTATAATAGAGTTAAGTTACTTTGCTGGTATTGTTTAAGTAGATAATGAGAGAGATCCTAAAATTATGCAAATGTAGGTGCATAATTATTCTAAAATTAATTAAAAAGTAAATATTCTCGCTGTCTAAGCAAATTTCCATCAAGTCTTTTTAAAAATTAGGACAAAACTTGCTTATAACATAATTAATTCATATTAGGGATAAATGGACAGACATTTTTATAGTATTACTAGCGGTCCGCCCCGGCTTCGCCCGTGGTACTTACATGTTTAAACTATCCTATCTCTCAAGTTGGATCGAACTGCACATGGTGTGCGAATTTTATTATAATCGGTTAAGTGGTTTAGGAGTCCATTGAGGACAAACATTGTGACACGAGATTTATATATATTAAGATACCTCAATTCAAAAATTAAAATTACAATTTACCTGCGACATAGGTAACATAAAATAGGGGATTACAATACGACTATTTTGAGCAATGCTCGAATAGCGAGCCCACGACTTTAAATCAAAGCCAAGGCCGGCCGGATGCTGCGCCATCTTGAAATATCAGCTGTTTAAGATCCTCTATACCTTATGAGATAACGGTTTATAGGGAGGAACAACCTTTTCACTGTAAACAAATTTACTGAAGTTGAATAGTTTGTTTGCTTGATTGACACAATTTCAGGAAGTTCTGGTTCGAATTGAAAATTATTTATTACTCGATAGTAGATTCGACGATGGTTATGGTAGAGTAGGTGATAAGAAGAACAGAGAAAAACTTTAACAATTGGAAACGGACATATTCAAAGAAAAAGGCCGGATGAATTCATGGGGATGTTTGAATATAAAAGATAGGTATTAAAATCTGATAATATTTTGTGAAGCACAATGTATAAAATGAGCTTTCCAAGTTGATTTAAAAACGTATTGTGTCCCTCAAGATGTTACAAAATTCAAATCTGAATCATAAACATTAGTAATAATCTTAGGTACACGTCTATTGGATAGATTCCTTAAAATAAATAAATTAATGATGAACCTGAACGTACTTCTAAATCCAATCAAAACTATCTAAAAACCACAAATACCAATCAACAATTCGTATAACAATCAAACTAATTACACAAAATAATCACACGAGAACAAATTACGTGGAATCATTACACTATTGATTATTCACAATTACCGACATAGCATTGCCATAAAAGAAAATAAATAATTGGCGGAAAGGTTACGCGCCTCTGGCATCCGAGTCGACCATTTGAATGAGGAATTAGAATAAGATGACAAAAAATAAAGCATTAGAAAGAGGAGCGCGATCGATGCGCGAGCGGGACGGCCGATAATCGCGGCACCTGATTGGCTGACCAGTTTTTATGCCTTAGTTCCCCTAATATTTGTATCGTTAACATCTGCTCGATTGGTGCGTGTTCGAAATTGTGCTTTAAATTTATGGGAATACGATATAATTTGCGACTGTGTTAGTGAAGCGGTTAAGCTCTTTTAGTATAAAGTGGGTACGCTCGATGCACGCAAGTAGTTATAGCATCAATTTTAATATATCTCACGTAGAATTTAAAAAGGTTTTTAAAGGGCCAAATTATTTTCGTAGTAACCATTGGTCAGATGTTTTGAATACGTGGATGATGTTTCAATGGTGAAATACCTGTCTACGGTTTGAATTTATTGCCGTGTGCCTAAAATATGAGTCGATTTTAATTGGTTATTCATATTCATTCACTTTGGTAATATTTGAGTTTTATATCATGAATTATTTAATAACATACTTATAAATTTAATTACAGGTAATATCTTATTCTTGGCAAGATTGTAACAATCAAAATTATATTGCATAAAAATCTATTTCTTAGTTAACTAAATTAAAGATTAAACTCATCCTACCTTACTTCTTGTTTTAAATTAAATTAATTTGTTGCTATAACAACTCTAATAATCTATACTAATATTATAAAGCTGAAGAGTTTGTTTGTTTGTTTGTTTGTTTGTTTG
>CAJQZM010036239.1:6103-32369 GCA_907164665.1 Colias nastes
TTCCGTCACTTTACCTCCCGCCACATTAACTCCCGTCACTTTACCTCCCGTCACTTAAACTTGCGTCACTTTACCTCCCGTCACTTTAACTTCCGTCACTTTAACTTGCGTCACTTTACCTCCCGTCACTTTAGATTCCGTCACGTTACCTCCCGTCACTTTACTTCCCGCCACATTAACTCCCGTCACTTTAACTTCCGTCACTTTACCTCCCGTAACTTTTGTCATTCGTTATTTTAAACTACATTTAAAGTTTCCCTTTATTATCTATAAGTATCTATTCCCTAAATCGAAATAATTTTGACTTTAACTTTCACTTTAACTTTTTTTTTTAAATCTTTATTTAATACGAGAGTTTGATCATACTTGATCATGTCACTCTCAAAAATAAAATCAAAACATAACATAACAGATTATTCTAACAGTAAAACATATTATCTAACGTCTACTTAAACCTAAGGATACAATTTTAATTAATTTTCTAGCTTCATTTGAGGTCGGACAAGCTAAGATACTATTTAAACTTAAATACACTATCTACAATGTTCTTAACTAACGGCCAATCTGATATGTTCTCTACCATCAAAAGTATAATCCATTCAATGCATGTTTTTATCAATTTACTTATTTTAGCTTGCCAACTAAGTTTATTCAAAAATACTATATCTTTCAGTTTCAATAACAACTCGCTAAAGTTAATTCTATCACTAGATGCCGCCGGCTGATCATCTGGTTTTTCGTCTTTAATCTCTTGCTCCGATGCCGATGATGAAAAATCCCAATCCAATACCGAATTCTTTTGAAAATGATTTCTGGTTTTTATTCTTCTCTTTTTAGGTACAGCTTTCTCTTGTTTTTGTTCGTGAATTTCAACTTTTGTTTTAACAATATCGGCATAAGAAGGAGTATTGTCGGAAACTTTAATCGGCGTTGAAAATATATTAGAATTTAAATCAGGTGGAGGATCTTCAGATTCTTTTTCGGGTTCAATCGCTGTTTCGGGCGCAACGTAAAGCGTGAGAGCTTTTCTATAAGTGCAATTAAAATCTGCCATTATGTCACGTATTTTATGTTCTTTAATATACCTCGGACAAGTTTTAGAAAGCGCCATATGCTTACCACCGCAATTAATGCATTTGAACTCCATTGTGTCGCAATTGGCGTCATATCCACCGCATTTGGGGCACACTACTTTCGACGACGGGCATCTTTTGATCGTGTGACCTAGTCTCCAACATTTTCGGCACTGTGAAACCGAGTGTACGTATTTTTCTACGTCTACCCTCAAACCGTCTACATAAACGCAGGGGGGTCTATACGATCCTTTAAAACATAAACGAATGGTCTCGCAGAGTTCCCAATTGTCTCCTTCTCTCCGCCTACATCTCTGAACAGACACTAACTGGCCCGGGTAATCACATTGTACTCGACTCTTTATTTCTTCGTCATTTAGTTTCAATTCAACATTTCGTATCACTCCATATGTATAGCTAACTTCCATGGCCTGTTGTACTTTAAAGCCCTTTTCTTGTAGGTACGTTGATGATAATACTTTATCAGCATGAGAATGTTCGGTAAATTCAATGCGAATACGATATGGATTCAGATATTTAATTCTTATTACATTAGATATATTAAGCTCTTTAAACAACTTAGCCAGTTCGAATTGTTTCGGCATTTTATCTGGGTGGGATACATAGACTTCAATTTTCTCATTATTAGTATTTCTCTGCTTTTTTTCCTTCCCTTTTACAACTTGCCACTCATTTTCATCCTTTTCTCTCTCCCTTTTCCTCTCTCGTCGAACTCCCATAATACCATCATCTTCGATATCATCAGATTTTTTACAAAGTTCTATAGCCGTCTCCATAATTTCGTCCAGCAAAATATCATTACTATCATTACCATCAATAAAGTCTTTCCTAGAAACCGTCTCTTCATATTCACTCACACACACACTGTTACTGTCCGCATGCGACATGCTGGCGCCGTGCGCTGTGCACCGTCACGCTCGAGCGCGTCCGTGTTTATAAACAGAAGAATATCCCGCAAAGAAAACTAGACGCGACCACTCGCACGAACGCCGCAACGTGACTGCACTTTAACTTACTCGCGTCACTTTACCTCCCGTCACTATAGTCATTCGTTATTTTAAACTATATTTAGTTTCCCTTTATTAAGTGTCTATTTATTCCCTAAATCGAAATAATTTTGACTTAAACTTTCTCTTTAACTTTACCTCTCGTCACTTTAACTTGCGTCACTTTACCTCCCGTCACTTTAGCTTCCGTCACTTTACCTCCCTCCACATTAACTCCCGTCACTTTAACTTCCGTCACTACCTCCCGTCACCTTTGTCATGCGTTATTTTAAACTACATTTAAAGTTTCCCTAAGTATCTATTCCCTAAATCGAAATAATTTTAACTAACTTTCACTTTAACTTTAACTCCCGCCACTTTCACTCGCGTCACTTTAACTCCCGTCACTTTAGCTCCCGTTACTTTACCTCCTGTCACTTTAACTTGCGTCACTTTACCTCCCGTCACTTTAGCTTCCGTCACTTTACCTCCCGCCACATTATCTCCCGTCAAAACTTGAAATTAACATCATTTGCCAACGCGATCCGACCTGATAGCAAGTACTGAGTTTATAGGCTTGGGTGTGAAAAATTTATAAATAAAATGCTCTATGCATTTTGTAGCTATCTATTCTAAATGTGAATAAAACGAATAGGGGATAGGACTTAGGAGAACCAAGAAATATGGCAACTAAACACAATAATAACTTGTGTTTCATATAATTTACTAGCTTTCCGCCCGCAGCTTTGCCCGCAAAGAAAAACCCGCATAGTTCCTGTTCTCTTGGGATTTCCGGGATAAAACATATAATATCATTGGATAAAACCAATCCTATGTGTTAATCCAAGTTACCTTCTGTGTGCTAAATTTCATTGTAATCGGTTCAGTAGTATTTGTGTGATAGAGTAAAAAACACACACATACACATCCTCACAAACTTTCGCATTTATAATATTAGTAGGATAGGATACTTTGTATACCTTTTCTTGCATTTTAAAGTTTAAATTATGAACAAACCTATTTTTTTTTTATAATGTTGTAACTTAAAAATTTATGTTTCTAGCAATTTTTCCTTTATCTGTGTTATAAGACGTTACTTTCACCAAATTTCAAGGCTCTGTGTTCATGAGAAGTACCCTGTAGGTTTTGAGTTCCATGTAAATGTCGAAATTTGCGAAAATTTTCAGCATTTACGGCTGTATCTTTTGATGCGTTGGTTTGTGAGTTTGACTTTTTCACAGCATCAAGGGACCGTAGACTTGAGTATTCGATATAAATTTCAGCTTGATACCAAAAACAAAAACATGACTGGATCATTATGTGAAACAGCTTTTCAAATTCACGACAAATCTAATAAAAATATTTCTGTAGCCTAATTTTTGTCATTTTCGAAGCCAATTTTTTTTTTAGTAATACAACTAACTAGGAAACCTATAGCATCTAAGGTTAGATAACCAATCAGAGCCACGCTTGAGGCGTGTCACGAAAATTCGCGATGCACGTGAGTCTGACGTTGCCAGATATAATAAATTTGTTAAAATAATGCAGCAAAATATAAATAATACTTTATATTTTAATATTTTGGTCGGAACCGGGAGAACCGGGTTTCATATTATTCAGACCCGGTTCTCAAGATCATCAAAAAACCCGGGTTTACCCGGGTTTTTCAAAACCGGGTAAACCCGGGTGCATGCCCTACTCACAAGCGCGCGGTTTCCCCGAGCATAGTTCATGCCTCGTTTGCAACGGAATAGACGAGACAACACGCTCGTTTACACTACATTTTTAAATTAAAAAGTATTGTAGTGTGTAATGTATCATGTATGTTATGTATGTGTGCGTCATACTATATAGTCCTGTGGTTCTTTAGTTTAAGAGCAGTTGTGCAGTTGTAATAGCACTTGTAATAGCAGTTGTAACAGCAGTTCAATACATTATTATACAGCTAACAATCAAGCAGTGTTTAATTACCACCAAGCCATTGCATGGCGACCCTGCCAGTGCTGCCTCGCGGCAGTACTGAGCTATGGATCATTTTTGAAAAATAATATTTTTAAAGTTAAAATTTAAACAAATAATTTTTATGCGTATTCGCAAATCGCAATGTACCAGATAGAAAATTTATCAATATAATACAAAAATCGACGAACGTGAATATGGAAATTAAGAACATAATTTATTTGACGAAGAAAGTTTTTTTAAAACAAAAAAAAAAACTATGGAGATTTGGAATATCATCTATTTATGAAAAATTGTGAAATAAAATTGGAGATTTGGAAGGATGCAGCTGGAGCCGGGAGATCAGCCAGTGTGAATAGCAGACATTTTCCCAAATTGACCAGAATCCCGAATGTCCCGAAATTCAAGAGTGACGACGGAATACAAGTTTAATTTCGTGAAAAAAAAAAAAGCTATAAGTGAAATTTAAAGTTCAAGCAGTGTATTTTACATTAATGTAAGGTAACGAATTATTTTAGTTAAAAGATTTTTTTTTTTGTCAAATACCATTATTGTGTTATATTTATTATACATAAATATATATAGCTATGTATAATCAAAGTACTTAGTAACAGATAATTCTATTAGTACATTGTTTGTTTTATAAAGCGCTACCAAACAGGGAAATGGTATGCAGCGTCTGTAATTTCGTCTCATATTTCGTGTTACCATGTAGGTAACTAGGTAGTCACAATGCATCGTTCTGTGTATTTTTATAAAATGTTCGTAATGAAATACGATCTTGTCAATTCAATTGAGTGTGAAACTTTAAGTTTTTTTTAATTAGGACCTTTCCAAAGCGTTCGACTTCGTGTCACACTATAAACTATTAAAAAAACTAGAATCGTACGGTATAAGAGGGCAAACGCTTCACTGGATAAGATCTTACCTTCAAAATAGGCAGCAGTGTGTAACAATTTCTGAAGTAAATAAAAACGATGAAATAACGCATTATTTTTCTGACTACAAAATAATAAAATATGGCGTACCGCAAGGCAGTGTACTTGGTCCAATTCTTTTTGTATTATATGTAAATGACATAGTTAATATAACAAATCACAAGTGCATCTTATTTGCTGACGACATTTCTTTAATTGTAAGTTCTGACAAAAATAATATACATGACCACATAAATGACATTAATTATAGTATTGACAACATAATAAAATGGCTTGACATTAATGATTTGAAAATAAATTTGGACAAAACAAAATTTTTACAATTTAATAAATTTAACTTTGACATTCCTAAAATACAAGCAAAAAATGAAATAAAGTTTCTAGGTGTGACAATAGATACAAATATAGACTGGAAACTACATATAGAAAATGTGTGTAGTAGATTAAATAAATTTGTTTTTGCATTAAGGCAAGTAAGAAGGGTTACAAACTTAAAAACCGCACTTACTTCCTATTACGCTTACGTGGAATCTGTTTTGCGTTATGGACTTGTTATCTGGGGCAATAGTACCGATATAACAAGAGCATTTCTGGCTCAAAAGAGATGTATACGGGCCTTATGTGGTATGAGATCGGATCAGTCCTGTAAGCCGATATTTAAAAAACTTTGTCTGCTGCCATTGCCATCTCTTTACATTTATGATATGTGCGTGTTTGTGACTAAGCATATGTATCTTTATAAAAAGGCAAGTGATTTAAATAGCCGTAGTCGCAGAGATCCAAGTAAACTAATTTTAAAAGATAATCCTAGATTAAAAAAATATAATAAAAACTGTCTTTGTATGAGTGTAATAATATATAATAAAGTGCCAACTAAATTAAAAAACTTAGATACTAAATTATTTTTTAAAGAACTTTATAAATGGCTTCAACAGAAATGTTTTTATAGTGTTAAAGAATACCTAAACTCGTAATTAACATTGTCTACTTGCGTCTTAATATTAATTTTGTAATAATGTATGTAATTTTTCTAATGAATATGAATGAATTGTGAAATATTAATTATAATAATGTGAATGAATAACAAATGAATTGATTTTAATAAAATAAAATTAAGAAGACATAATATAAAATGTATATCTAATGAAAAATGTATTTGCATGTCGTTGAATAACGGCTAAACATGCTGAAATAATGTATCTTATTCTTAACACCTATGTATACCATGTTTACTTGCAAATAAATGATTTATTTATTTATTTATTTATTTATTAACATTTTGGATTCGGAGGGTCACACTAATTTCATAAATAATGATTGTAATGAAACTTATATTTCAATATTTAAAACATGATTTAAAGAGACTAAAGTAAAAGTATATTCTTATTTGATTAAATGAATTACCATGATAAATATCCAATGATATTTGTGAAGAATAGACGAAGAGAAAAAGTAAATATTTGTCGTTGTATGAATACAAAAAAAAAAATTACTCAGATTGTTTTTTTATTAGGATATAGACGGAATCTTAGCTTGATCACCTAAGTTTTTCTTTTATATTCCTATCAAAAATTAAATAATGTGACATTTAATTACTCGAAGAAATAAGAATTAATATTGTATGAAAAATAAAAATAAATTTATATGTAAGCCTGAGAGCTACAATTGAAAAGTGAAATGATATGATTTATTGTTAGAAACAAGGTACACCAGGATACAAGACAGGCACGAATCCTTGTAATTCTGATCATGATTAGGTCGAGCTACCACTCGTGAAGATAACTTGGACACATGGTACCTATAAATAAAGGTATAAAATATATGATAATATAATGATGTGTTAAAAGAACTGCCTGAATTAATGTTAATGTTATAAATAAATAAATATATTTCTTGTATCTTGAATTATTGAATATAATAAGATGAATAATATAAAACACGACGGTGTTATTAATTATAATTATGATAAATATTAAGAGGGAAGATTACCCTAAATGAAATTGTGTATCTTGATATCGTACGTATGAGAAAGTACTTATAGAATAAAATATATGAAGAAAATTTAATACAGATAATGAATATTATGTCGTTACTAACTATGATGTGTAAACTGTAAGCACATAAATAAACGTATTCTATGAGGATATATTGTAAGATTTATTGAAAGATAATTATTATTTTACTCGGATATGACTATTAATTAATTACGGACTGTGACATTTTTAAATACGGATATGACGATAAAATATTTTCTAATATTGTATAATTTTTCCATTATTTTCGTACATGAGAAGTTAATTAAAATAATTTGTTTTAATCTATTAGTATTAGTTACTATGTAGTGTGTAAGCCAATGTGTAAGCGTGTAGAATGTTCTTTTTTGGAGTTTTAAAAATAAGTACTTAGTAATAAGTTGAAATTCATGCTATTGTTTTAATTTTAATTTTGATTTTATTTACTCGTTTATATGATAGGTATTAAGATATGTAACCAAAAACGAAGAAAAAATTTGCATTATATTCAGCTAAAAAAAATGTTAATTACTATTTTTTTTATTATTTTCTATGAGGGGAGATGTAGTGTGTAATGTATCATGTATGTTATGTATGTGTGCGTCATACTATATAGTCCTGTGGTTCTTTAGTTTAAGAGCAGTTGTGCAGTTGTAATAGCACTTGTAATAGCAGTTGTAACAGCAGTTCAATACATTATTATACAGCTAACAGTCAAGAAGTGTTTCATTACAACCAAACCATTGCAGTATCGTTGAATCGGTCATAAAAATATCGTCGATATCGGCTAACCCGAAGTATCGCCGATGTATCGGTATCGGATGCACCCCTAATGATAATCGATGTTATTTAAGTATTTATCAACTCCGTGTGTACCAGGCGCGCATAGCGTGCACGGCGATGTGCAAGTGCGTGGGGTGCCGCAACGTGACAGACTGCCTCGAGCACGGCCGCCTCGAGCGCCAGCGCGCGCCGCCGCCCTCGGCACGCGCCCTCCAAGCAGACAAGTTAGTGTGTAGTGTGTGTGTGTACCAGGCGCGCATAGCGTGCGCGGCGGTGTGCGAGTTAGTGCCGCCGCTCTTGAGTGTCTTACGTGTGCAGTTAGTGCCGCCGTCCGTACTCCCTGTCCCAACATTCTATATAAACGTGTGCACTCGCCGCCGGTAAGTTTGTGCCGCACGTGCGCAGTTAGTGCCGCCGTCATATACAGTGCGACTAATAATATAGCGCGCGCGCTCGCTGCTGACAAGTAAATGCAAATTTTGCTGCATTTAAAGATTTTCGAAAATTCAAAAAAATAATTTACACAGAATACAAATTTTCGTTATTTTCTCTAAAACTAAATAACATATTATAATATCCTTAATATCCTCAAGACACTAATTTTTGACAATCGACACTTTCGCGATGTAGATGAACATCCCGCAATGTACAAAGAAAAAAAATCATGCTTAATATCAAAATTCATCACCAATACATGTAAAACCGTACACAATCTATAATTATTATAGTGTAGTGCGGTTTCGGATTTGTGCTGCCCTTGTACAATAATGCCAAGTTGCGTCTAAAATATATTGCATCCTAGAGAGGGTTGATAAAAAGATAATAATTTATATTGTTCTCCAACCTCCACTTAAATAATGTTTTGCCCCATAACGTTAAGTTAAGCAATATATCATCACTAATGAACTTATTCAATACACAGGCAACCATGCAGCTTCATGACCAACGAAGTAATAGAAGCGGTGTGTCAATGCCTAGTAGCGGCCGCAGCGGAAGGCGAAGGGGTTAAAGAGGGTCGGAGTAACGAGGGGGTTGCGGGGGGTCGGGGTACTGACGGGGTTGCGGGGGGTCAAGGGGAATTGGAAGAGCCGGACCCCGTGCGTGACGTCATTGAAGAGTTCGCCCGGTGCCTGCAGGATATTATAAGCGCGGCGCAGTACACGCAACAGGAGGAGGTGAGATAAACCAACTATAATAATGAAGGAAATAAGGACTTTTAAATTTTCACAAGGTTTTTAACTAGTATGGTTTTGTGGAAATGTTTAGGTTTCTTCAGTATTTAAAATAATATTAATTAGTTATTGGCTTTATGATCGTAAAAACAAATTGGAAAATATGTTAATATGTACTTTCATAATTCAGTTCAAATTCCATTGAATGGTGTCAATTATTTTTTTAGTTGTTGTGTAAATTACTTATGTTTTTCTTCTTTAATTACAGGGTCTGGCGTGACGTTAACATTTATTATACCGCCGGCTCGTGCGGTGATTGTAAATTAATAAGCAGTGATAATATATTAGAGAAAATAAATATAATTGAACATTTGTTGTTCGAGTCGTTTAGTCGAAGGCTAAACGTTGTTGATTTTCACTCTTGTTGTGATATTTTATATTGTTGATGCATAACTCTTGTAAAGACAATATTATTTTATAAAGACTGTTGACATTAATTCAGAATTTTAGATGAAGTTCTTTGCAAATGGAATTTATCATAAATTATGCATAAGTGCTAATTAGGAATTGTATAGTTTCATATCGAATTGTATATATTAGAGAATATTTTACTAGTCATAAGCTTAACGTTGAAGGAAATGTGTATATAGTAATATAATAAATGCAATATGATTTTTATTTACGTGTTTTTCTTTATGCCTTTAACTATACTCTTTGCCTTTAACACAATATGCTACTTAAAAATTCATATCAATGATACACGAAAAATCTTGATCTATCCTTCGCTTATATTCATGAACAGTGGTCGATCCGAAAATGATACTGCATTTCCTGATTCAGAGAACCAAAAAATCTTGCTTGTGAATGGAATATCACTATAGGATTGATAGTGCAGTGCCTGGAGCATACAAAACCGTAAAAGCTCGGATTAGAGTTATAGTGAATGAATTAATACGATCGATGTGGGATATTGTTTCTTAAACTATAAATTGCAATGTTTACCCAAATTTTTTTTGTGCACTCCATTGTTTCGTTGTTTAAAAAAAAATGTTATGAAAAATTAATGTTTGACCATATATTTTCACTTTAAACAGTATTTCTTTTTTTTATTCGAGTAGACATATTATAGGAATATTTTTCAAAGATACCTGTGTATAAAAATAGCAGTAGGGATCTCAAACAGATAGAAAAACGTGGAGGGGAGAGCGGAGCCACAACTGCTATGTACAATGGAATTTCTCGGCCGGTTTAATTATAAATTAAACGTACTCTATTGAGTAAATTTAAAAAAATAAGGTAATTAATTACGACTAATGAAAAGAAAAAAAATTATTAGTACCAAATCTGTTTATTTAAATATATTACAATTACCTACATTGTTGCCTACATCAAATACTTAGTTGAAATGATAATATCATCGTGAAAGCGTTCTATTAGTCGTTTTTTAATAGTTTTTCTACCGGGATATGCTCTGTAGTGATGACGTTTTTCAACTTTTGCATGGTAAATTGGCAATCATCATTCTCTTCTATGTAGGTACTTGTATATTTGCTCCATTGCTGCATCTACTTAGATTAATTTTCTTTTCAACATTACTGAGGTGAATTGAATTTTTCAGCAAATTATAATAATCCGAATGATATTTTGCTGCAAGTGTCTCTAAGTCGGTTATACTCGATATAATCTCTATAATAATCGGTTTTCTGGACGGCTATAAAATTCATGATGGATTCATTCAAAGTTGAAGTGTTGATGTATGAAATCTGACTACGCCGGCATTTTTTTGTATGGAGATACTACAAAGACCTCGTCTACTCGAGAGAATGCCGCAATTTGGACGAATTAACCCGGAAATTGAGAGTAGCAGAAGAAACCATCCATGGATGTATATTTATCCATATGTATCTTTATTTATATATCTATCTGTAAATATATTTTAATTATTAGTTTAATTTTATTTATTTATTATTATTTTATTTTTTTCTATCCTTGCCTTTTTTCTACCACCTACCATTGTAATTTAATAAGCTTGTTACCTTTTGCCCAGGTTGCCTGGAAGAGATCACTTCTAAGTGATAAGGCCGCCTAATAAACTATACTGTTTTTTTTTTTGTTCTGTATATTAGCAATAAGTTTTCTATGTATAATTGTATAGTTTTATTGAAGAGTAAATAAATAAATAAATAAATAAACCATTAAAATAATAAAAGGGTATTCAGACGTTTAAAAGACAACTTTTTCCGGTGATGTTGCACTTGCAGTGAGCAACAGGGGGGGTCATTTTGAAAATTTATTGTAATTAAACACCTTGTAATTGGTTTTATTTTGTTTGCATTAAAATTTTGCACTTACCACTTTTAGATTTCAATTTTTCGATTGAAGCCTTATGAATAATAAAATGAAATTTTCAGGGTAGCTACCTCATAGATAGAGTAAGTTTTTAAAAAGCAAAACGGATATTTTTTATGTGATTTTATTTTTTACGGGCCCTTGAAGTTATGAACATACTGGGTAATTTTATCTTTCTTGGCAATAAATTCTTTTTTTTTATTCCATTCGAAGATCTAACGATAGTAAATGTTACTATACTGAATTGGCCTTTCTTTCAGCTTAGCACACAAAAAAAATCAAGCATTTACCGCCATAATTCACGTCACCATAAATCAAAATCTCTACGTACTCGGCGATAGGTGAAAATTTGAAAAAAACGTCATAACTCCGAAAATACGAAAAATCGCATAATATACATGGGGGTGATTCGGATAGCCCTTTATGTCCTCTACCTCCCAGCTTCAGTATATCACTACTTCTTGGGACACCCTCTATGGTCAAACATGAATTTTTCACAATAATTTGTTTAAACAATGAAACAATGGAGTGCACAAAAAAAAAATGGGTAAACATTGCAATTTATAGCTTATTTAACAATATCCCACATCGATCATATTAATTCATTCACTATAACTCTAATCCGAGGTGAAAACCCCCAGGCGCTCCACTATGAATTAATTAATATATTAAATTTAAATGCGTGCATGCAAAATTCAAATCAGTTACGCGGGAAGAATATTTATATAAAACAAAACATTTCATCCTCTGTATTGGGTCATTTTTGTAAAATACTGGATCACTGTTGTGATTATTATAATATATCGTTATTATTTCTTATACAACAAAAGCTGCTAAATAATGCAAGAAAAGGAATTCCTACCTTTCTTCAATTTCAATCCGCTATATTATTACAAAAGCGCAACCATTACAAAAATAGCCGGCGAGAGAGTTTATAAATACCACATCACAGCATGGCCATGGGTATGTCGCCGCCGCATGTGTGCTTGAAAATATCTTACGAATATTATTGAAAAATAGTCCGGAAATAAAATGGATATTAAATATGAAGTTAAGACATCGGAAGAATTGGGCAGGTTTGTTTATCACCGATTTTTATTTTTATCTGAAAGAATACAAGATAGAAAAGTTTATTTTGAACTGTGTTAGTAGGGCGGCATAACTATTGTTTTAGGAAAATAGATTTGATTATAAATTTGAGTTTTGGTTACGGAATCTAACATTACCAAACCGATTTCATGAATTATTTTAAGCATTATTTATAACTTACAAGATTAGCATTCTTCATTCATTCAATTCTCTTGTTTTCTAACTATAGTATCTGATAAAGAATTTCGTAGGTTAATAATATACTTTCTATTATCTATTAGGTCCAAGCGGACCTGCGGCCAGGTTAATACTACTACAAGCTGGTACTAAACTTACCTGAGCTTAATTATTTAGTTTCATTATGAAGTAATTTTAATTCGGAAGCATAACATTTTTGTATGTGAAAATATGTATTTCCTAAAATTTGAGGCATTAGTGCATGGCTTTATTATGGGGGGGGCAAGGCTTTATTATGTATTATTTTACCGCAGATACCTAGTAGCTGCCAGGGATTTGAGATCAGGGGAGAGGATACTATCTGACCAGCCATTCGTGCTAGGACCAAGCAGTGATACATCCCTTGTCTGCTTTAACTGCTATCTACCGTTGATAAACAAATTTCACGTGTGCAAGTTCTGCGCGGTTGCGCCGATTTGTCCTGGCGATGGGTGTCCTGATGAATTAGCGAGTAAGTAAAATATTTGAAGAATATAATTTTTTAAGCTATTGCATAGCTTCTATCGCAGGCCTTGAGCGCGGGGACCGAATCTAGAAATTCCGTAATGAAAAAACCTCACGCTCCCCACTCCGACGGGCGGAGGTGTGGCTTGAAGGTATAGCATGCAATAGCTTTACCGCGGCAGTCCCCGAGTGCCACACGTTTTTTTTTTATAATAATAGTTGTTAGCATTGGGTGTAAGTATACCTAATTAATTATTCGTTTTATTCAGTATAATATTATGGCTATAAAGATCATCTAAACTAATAAGGAATCTAATTCGAAACTTATAAGAAAACTTTCATTTCAGAATGGCATGTACAAAAGGAATGTGATTTTTTCAGAGAACTGAAACTGAATAGTGGTTTGAGTCCTATTAAAATGGTTCAAAATGTGGGCTCATTACTAGCATTACGAGTGGTTTTACAAAAGAATAATAATCCGAAAGGATGGGAAGAATTCATAAAGCTTGAAACACATTTAGACAAGCGAAGAAATAGTAGTGTGTGGGAATTCTATGAAAATACTGTGAAAGTGAGTATATAAAAATGATAATTTTCTATAATTTTTTATGAGATATATAAAATAATGATTTCTCACCCTCATCTTATCCAAACTCGTGTATGTAATTAATATCATTTCAACCTTTTTCATTTCAACAGTTCCTGGAATCACTAGGCCTTCCAGAAAACGACGATGATCAAAACTTAGTGCAGAAAGTCTGCGCGGCCATTGACGTTAACAGTTTTGAAGTGCGTGGTCCTCCAATCCCCACACTGGGCTATGCTGAAACACTCAGAGGAATATACTTACAGGCTGCGTTATTGGCTCATGATTGTGTTGGAAATACTTTGATATCTATAAATGATAATAACGTGTTGTTATGCCATGCGAGCCAGGATATTAAGAAAGGGGACATGATATTTTATAATTATACGGACCCGTTGAAGGTGAGTTTTACATATTTTGATATAAGATGCGATTCCTTGAAAAGTTTTTTAAGGTATCAAAATTCACGATCATACAGTTTATTTGCTACAATTTGTTTTATTGTTATAAGGGCTTTAATTTAAGCTCACGTAAACTAATTGAATTATGTTATCAATATCCGTGCTTAATGCCCATTGTACATGATACTGTTACGAAGAGAAATGATAATTATGTATGTTTGTTGAGCCTGATCAACGCTTTTTATTTTTAGGGAACAGCCTTAAGACAAGAGCATCTCCTAGTGGGTAAATATTTCCAATGTACCTGTACTCGATGCAACGACGAAACCGAGTTAGGGACGTATATAAGTTCTGTACGCTGTCCTGCGTGCAAAACGGGATATGTATCTAAAAAAGGAGATATATGGAAATGCAGTAGTTGTAAAGAAAAAGCTGACGATTCGGTAATTGATTATAAAGTTAAATGCTGCACGAATAAATTTGAAGTAATAAGTAAGTATTGAATGCTTTCAGAGAATCTATCTGTAACACGTGTACTTAAATGTGAGAATTGTAAACGATCTTAAGGCATTTTTCCTTGCTAACGGAAGAATATTGTTGCATGAAGCTGAAAATATGAGTGACTAGCTTTCCGCCCGCGACTTCACCCGCGTTTATTATATTAGTAGGATTTTACGAGACCCATAATTTTTATGCTTTCTTTTAATATCCCGTTTAAAGATGAAATTTCATTCACAGATAAAAAAGATGCTAGTGAGTTAGAAGAATATATTCGTAACGTCTCACTAGTGCTTGCTCCAAATCACTATTTACTAATAGATGCAAAGCAAAGGTTAGCGGGTGTTTTAAGAGACGCCATTAACAGAGAACCTAAACCCACTAAGAAAATGATGCGTCGCAAATTGGACCTTTGTCAAGAACTCTTGCCTGTACTTGAAGTATTAAGCCCTGGTATTAGCAGAACTAAAGGTAATGCTTGTAATTTTTTTAGGGAAATAAAATAAGTGATGTTAAGGATACGTAGAAGGTCCGAATAGATACTAAAAGTAGAATTAATTGAAGAAATTAACCTCCAAGCTTCACTACATTACAGCAAATCAATAGGTGCTGGTTTGAACTTTGCCGATGATTTTGATGAGCATTTTTTGTAATAAAGGAAGTGTGCATATTTGTATAATATCGTAAAATTTAAAAGAACTTTTACCTACTGAAGTTTTCATGTGACTTATTGTTTGTTTCAGCAATAACGATGTACGAACTGCACTTAGCAATAGTGCAATTGGGTAAAAAGTTATTCGATGCACGTGAATTAACCGCCCCAAAATATTTAGTAAGTAATAATAGTATAGCTTTAGCTTCATAGTTTATTAGCAGAAGATTTATTTATTAAATTATAGATATATTAAACTTCGATAAAATGCAGAACATATTCACGTACCTATATTATATGAAAAAAAAACTGATGGTAAAATTATTTCAGGACGAGTTAATAAGTGCTGAAAAATATTTAAAGAAGGCATTGGAAATGTTATTAATTGAACCCGGTAACTCCCCTGAAGGACAGCTTTGCTCCAAGGCCTTAGAACAATATAGAATGTTGAAAAACGATATGAGTAATATTCTGGATGGTATACATGAGGAGGGAAAAGTATACGTCACTGAAATCGACAGTGAAACTCTAAATGATGTGGATTAATTATTACAATGTAATAATATGTGCTGATAATTATTTGTTACTTTAATAAAATATTTATTATTCAAAAGCTTGTTATTTTCATTGTTAATTCATAATTTAAAAGAAAACCCGAACGAGAACCTATTCAAGATGTTTGTTTTATGGACATAAGTAATCAGTATTTATCAAATATTATTAAGTAGTTATATCTCTAAGATTACTTTTCTACTATTTACCAACAATATGAATACAGCTATGAACAAAATGCGTCTTGTTCACAGATAACTACTTGTCAGAGCAAACGCATGAACTATGACGTCAGCATAAGGTACCACGTGGTACCATAATATAATATGTCATTTATTAAATCTGCGTCAGTGTTGTCAACGTAGGCTTTTATCCCTAAATTTAAGGGGAAGGATAGTAACTATACAGTTTTCGAATTGAAAATTCGGGATGAGTATTTTTCTTTTGATATTGTTTTCATTTCATTTCTTATTATATTTTTGCAGTTAGGCACAACACAATACTTGTATGTAGGTTTTGTATTTTTCTATTAAAGAATGATGTTCCATAACGATTCATTAACAATTCTAAGTGGATAAGAAACGAATAACGATATTGAATTAAAGAAATGTCTAAAACTTGTTCAACTACATAGAGTTAAGTAATACTGTGGTGCTGTGGTTCAACTATTTTCTTGACTTGATTTGTTTGTTGTCATGAACTGTGACGTCACACGAAGCGCGCCAAATGGCCGAGTCGTTTGAATTGTTGATTTGAAGTGGGTTTCTTAAAACATTTTTTTTATATACTTCTAATTACTTTTTGGCTGCAAAATTTTTCTCCCTTATATAAAACGTGGTAATCTATCGGATAAAAAAAAAATACATGTGGCACTCAAGGACTGCCGCGGTAAAGCTATTCCATAGCATCGCATCGCTGTGCCGCGGCCGGTTGGAGTGGGGGTTGTTAGGTTTTTTCGTTACGGAATTTTTACATTCATACAAGCTATGCAATAGCTTAAAAATCATGCATATTACCTATTCATCCAATTTGTTACACTTTTTTTAATTTTTTTTTATTGTAGGAATATTAGGTATTGTATTCCTGTGGTATTCCTTCTTCTTCTTTTTCCAAGTGGCAACTCCCGATCCCAGTGAGGACGATTCCTCAATCTGACGGCTGACGGCAGACATATTTTGGACATATTGCAGCTATTGACTATTGTCAATGCCAATTGCCATTTGCCAAAGTTCAAAAGCAAAGTGAAGTCAAAACAATTGACGTTTTGTGAATTTTATGATTTGTAATTTTTGTTAGAAATTAGATAAAGTAAATGTATTTAGCTTTTTAAGTTTGTAATTTATTATAGTTTAAGGTAAACGAAAAATATAATTTTTAATTATTAAGCTAAATATTTGACACAAGAACAATGTTTCAATGTGTTATTCAAATAATTTGTGTCGGCAAAACAAATTAGGTACCACTAAAACCGTTTTATTCAGTTCTTACCGACAATTTTATGATTTTCGTGTGAGAATTTTTTTATTGATCCTTTAGTTTTGCTCTGTAATAAATTTTCAACAGCCATGGCAGATCAGTCATCAGTTTTGGCGTTTTTTATCTTAGCGGTTGGTGTGACCGTTCACTTTTCATTGCATAAAGTTGAGGAAGGACACCTAGGGGTTTACTATAGGGTGAGTTAAACAACCTTTAAAGTAGGTAAACCTTAGAAGTAGAAAGGGGGTTTCTTTAGTTAACTGCCGCACGTATTATAGGTTTTTTGTGGGAGGGGAGGGGGGAGGAGGAGGGGGGACCCTCCCCCCAAAAGGGGAAAGTTAGGAAACCAATAGTTTTGGAGAAAAATCAATTTTCCTATTCTAACCTCAAAATGTATGGAATTGGTGTAAAATCATTTTAACTAAGCATTAGACGATAATAACAAAAAATTTACGATACATAAATAAAATACAAACAAGTTGTGTAAAACTACGTAGTTTTTTTTATTTGAGTGGGAATCGCCCTAAAGTCGCTTCTGGCGGCAGTTCAAGAGTTAACCTAACACGCTCGTCGCTTCGCTCCTCCCTACCTATTTGGATATTAAAAATAAAAGTTTAATAGTTTTTTAACCTACGTAGATTTTTTTTTGTTTGAGTGGGAATCGCCCTAAAGTCGCTTCTGGCACTCGCCGGCCGCTGCCGCGGCACGCTCGCTTCGCTCGCTCGGCTCGTGCGGCAGTTCAAGGGTTAACCTAACACGCTCGTCGCTTCGCTCCTCGCTACCTATTTGGATATTAAAAATAAAAGTTTAATAGTTTTTTAACCTACGTAGATTTTTGAAGTGAAAACTTCTTTAGCGGCGTTGGGTATAAAATCTTAAACTCGCGTCAGGACACGTGGCCTGATCGAAAAAGCGTAAGACGGATTTTTTTTTTTTTTTTTTTTAGCCCTTATATTCCATGCGTAAGACGGATACCATTCCAAAATATCAAACATGCTGAACGTTAATAATCAAGTTTTCACTTCTGCCGGCACTCCCGGAGTGCAACCCGTCTTTTTTTTTTGTTTGAGTGGGAATCGCCCTAAAGTCGCTTCTGGCACTCGCCGGCCGCTGCCGCGGCACGCTCGCTTCGCTCGCTCGGCTCGTGCGGCAGTTCAAGGGTTAACCTAACAAGCTCGTCGCTTCGCTCCTCGCTACCTATTTGGATATTAAAAATAAAAGTTTAATAGTTTTTTAACCTACGTAGATTTTTTTTTTGTTTGAGTGGGAATCGCCCTAAAGTCGCTTTTGGCACTCGCCGGCCGCTGCGTAAAGTCACAGTACAGTGAAATGGAACGTCTTGGTCCGCTTTTTTTGCACAACAGAACTGAGAACGGATAAATGCGCTTTTTTCGCACAAAAAATTATTAACTTTAAAAATTAATAACTAAAAAACTACAAGTTTCCTAACGATAATATTTTGGAATTACAATCTTACATTACCTAGCTAACTAAAAATATAAATATTTCCAACAAATTCGTGCGGCAGTTAACTAAAGCCAACCCGTAGAAAGTCTTTTATTTCATGTGAAACTAGATTGTAAAAAATAATGTATTCATGTGTTGATTATTCATGTTGCATGTTAGTAATCGAGTATTTGTTTCAGGGTGGGGCATTACTTCCAGTAACAAGTCAGCCTGGTTTTCATATGATGGTACCTTTACTTACATCTTTTAAAGCAATACAGGTAATTATAAAATACAAAGATGAACACAGAAGGCTTATAGAATGCTAGTAAAAAATTATTATATTATTTACAGACAACTCTTCAAACTGATGAAGTGAAAAATGTACCCTGTGGTACAAGCGGAGGTGTAATGATATATTTTGAAAGGATAGAAGTTGTGAACAAATTGGAACCCAGCAGTGGTAACATACTTTTTGTTTATTTTTAGAAAATAAAGACACCTCAAATGCAATCTAAATTAAATATGATGATTTTTAATTATTATTAATATTTCTTTTTATATTTTTTAGTTCTGGATGTAGTCCGTAACTTCACAGCAGATTATGACAAGACCCTAATATTCAACAAGGTGCACCATGAGCTGAATCAGTTCTGCAGTGCACACACTCTACATGAGGTGTACATTGATTTGTTTGATCAAATTGACGAAAATTTAAGGACTGTGAGTTGTAGACATGTTTATTGAATAAAATAAATAAATATCTTTAAGATTAGTGTGCAATGTACATAAAAAATACTTGGATCATAGATGCAAGTGAAAAAAGTACTATTAACTTGATATTCAATGTTTAAGTGGAAAAACTTAAAAGAGTAACTTTGTCACATTTGCCCATGAATATTGCAGGCTCTACAAAATGATCTCAATGAAATGGCACCTGGTCTGAAAGTACAAGCTGTAAGAGTTACAAAACCCAAGATACCAGAGGCAATAAGGAAAAACTATGAGTTGATGGAGGCAGAGAAATCTAAACTGCTCATTGCAGCCCAACACCAAAAGGTACAACATAAATTTCTAATTAATAAAATGTATATTTCTATTGAAGAATAATTTTTAAACATAATTTCAATTACTTGTTTGTTATAGGTTGTTGAAAAAGAAGCTGAAACAGCTCGACGTAAAGCCATCATAGAGGCAGAAAAGGAGGCACAAGTTGCAAAAATCCAGTATGAACAAAAAATCATGGAAAAAGAATCTCTACAAAAGATTGAACTCATAGAAGATAGTATTCATAAGGCTAAGCAACAGACAAAGGCTGAGGCAGAATATTATAATCTCAAGAAGCAAGCAGAAGCCAACAAAATGTTACTGACTAAAGAATATTTGGAGTTGAAGAAATATGAAGCTCTCGCTGTCAATAACAAGATATACTTTGGCAGTGATATTCCTAACATGTTTTTGCAAGCCAATGTTGGTGAAACGAACCTCCCTAAAAGTGCTATAGTTGAATGAGTAATGCTTATTCTACCTAAATATGAACTAGTCATTGAATAGTGCTGACACTGAGACTTTGGTGGTTTGATCTTACTGTGAAGGTAAGAAGATTATGAAGTACATATTAATTATTATTGCTAAAATTGTTGAGATTCAGTTTTGAATTTAACTGTATATAATGTGTGGACAATCATTTACAATAATGTATTTATATCACGTGGGGTTTGTATTTAATTTGCTAGTGTTCATGGTAAATATAAGAATCTAAGTTATATTGTAAATAGCTTTTTTACCATTATGTAATAAAACAACACATTAAATAAGATACATATTGTTTTATTGAAAAAGTGACAAAGTATGATTCATACAGCTCGTTTAGATTTTGTTGAAAGCAGCAATATCTACAGATTGGACGAAATCTTCATATTCTTGGATCTTTTCAGTCAACAGATCGACTGATACTTTGTCGTCTTCGATGACACTCATGATCTGTAGTTTCTTGATACCATAACCAACTGGGACGAGTTTGGAGGCACCCCAAAGGAGACCTTCCATTTCAATAGAGCGGACAAGTTTTTCCATTTCAGCCATGTCTGTTTCATCGTCCCAAGGTTTAACATCCAGGATTACTGAGGATTTGGCAATGAGGACAGGCTTCTTTGATTTTTTGTCAGCATATGCCTTCAAACGTTCATCGCGAATTCTGGCTGCTTCCGCATCCTACAATGAAATAAAAAAATTGTGATTACAGTTTCCGATAAATCCAATTGGAAAACATTTGATTGAAAAAAATTGCTATTAGAAAACATAGCATAAAAATATACCTCTTCCTCATCTCCAGATCCGAATAGATCAACATCATCGTCATCATCATCATCCTTGGCTGCAGGTGCTGTAGTAGGTTTGCCGCCGGCCTTCAAGGGGCTCACTCCTTCAGCCCATGCCTTGCGCTCTGCTGGTGTGTATGAGGCGATCTGGTTGTACCAACGAAGGGCGTGGGGCAGGCTGGCAGCGGGCGCTTTGCCTACTTCATTGAATACTTGAACATCGGCTTGAGATGGAGTGTATCTGTATTTATCAACAGAGTAAAAGAATTCCTTAGTCACCCGCATGAACGAAACAATGTATTAAAAACATTTATAGAGAAAATACTAGGTTTGACGTGGTGGAATTCTAACCTATTCTATACTTATTATTAGAGCTTACCCAGATATGTAACTTTTCTCAGCCAAATATTGGTTCAATTCACTGAGACCTTGTGCAGATTTAACGTCTCCGAAAGCCATTTTTACTGTTATTTTATAAATTATTTAACTAGCACCACACCACGCGACCCGGCAGGAGTGAGCGAAAAGCGAAAGAGAGGGAAGAGGGAGACATCAGACAGCTGAGTCTGACAGAGTCGTGAGTTGTCATTAATTTGTCAAATTCATATTTTAGTGATCAGCTACCCAACAATTGGACTTATTAAAAATATTTTTAAAGTTTATTAAATATCGAATTCACAAAATGATGAAATTAATAAATTATTTAAATTAACCTACATGTAACTTTTTACTACTTCTATTATTAGAAATTGTATCGTATCAGAATGTGCAGGATATAATAATAGAAGGTAGGAATTAAATCCTTTATTACTAGTAAACATTTAAATACATTATTTGCGGTCTATGTTTAAAATATTTTAGGAAAGTTTAAATATTATTACCACAATAATAACTGATTATTTTGTCTGTTATAAATTTTATGTCCATTTGCTAATCTATGCTACGTATTTAGAGAAAAAAAGAAAAAAAAAAGACAAATATTGACAGTACTGCTGTCATTTGGACTCGATAAATTCGGCAATATTTGGTGTACGTTTAAATTAAATTATTAATAAAATATCTGTAATAGTATTTTCTAAATCGATTAAATTAATATTTTCAGAAGGAGTAACTGATATTGTTTAAAAAGTACTATTCCTTGAGGTTAGGCGATGAAACTTATGTAACCATAACATTGCACCAATAAATATTTTATTTGGCATTGTTTTTCATATTGCGCACTAATATTATCATTAACGGCCTACTTTTTTGTTATTTATAGTGCCAACTTTTGCTTAGAATAGATTTATTTGCTAAATAAAAGGTGTTCGTCTGTTGTTATTTATTTGCGTAATAACTGCAGAAGATGCTGCGCCAGCCGCTTACAAGGGCGCTTGCGTTGAGCTCTCCCACCCGGGTAGCCCCGCTGGCAGCGCGACAGTATGCTGCTCAAGTACAGGCCCAACCAGAGAAGGTCGAAGTCTTTATAGATGACAAACCAGTTTATGTTCCACCTGGCACTACTGTTTTGCAGGTTTGTAATGTTTTATAGTAAGTTTAATTTTTATTTCTCATTTACCTATATTCATAATAATATAATATAAACTTTGTAGGCTGCAGCCATGGTGGGAGTAGAGATACCTCGATTCTGTTATCACGAGAGATTGGCGGTTGCAGGCAACTGTCGTATGTGTTTAGTGGAAGTAGAAAAATCCCCGAAGCCAGTCGCTGCTTGCGCCATGCCTGTCATGAAGGGCATGAGAGTAAAAACTACTTCAGATCTTACTAAGAAAGCTAGAGAGGGTGTTATGGAGTTCTTACTGGTGAATCATCCTTTAGATTGCCCTATTTGTGATCAAGGTGGTGAATGTGATCTGCAGGATCAATCCATGGCATTCGGGTCAGATAAGAGCCGATTCACTGACATACACTTCTCTGGAAAGAGGTAAGATATAACTCTATTGTGACAATACTATCAATATAATTTGTTTGATTTATTTTTATAGTTATTGATTTTAAATCCTAAGTTAAAAGTTTGTTTGTCAACAAAGAGATATTATTGTGTGGCATCACATGGAATCTTATAAAGTTTTATTAAATAAATTAGTGAATTTCGATTCAGAAAGGATTAGTTTAAAATATAAAAAAACTAGCTTTCCGCCCGCGGCTTCGCCCGCGTTTTCAAAGAAAAACCCGTATAGTTCCCGTTCCCGAGGGATTTCCGGGATAAAACCTATCCTATCTCTCAAGTTGGATCGAACTGCACATGGTGTGCGAATTTTATTATAATCGGTTAAGTGGTTTAGGAGTCCATTGAAGACAAACATTGTGACACGAGATTTATATACAATTAAGATAAGGTTATATTTGTTGTATGGATTTTGAAATATTTGAATTTCTTTAATGTACAGGGCAGTGGAAGACAAAGATGTGGGTCCACTGATCAAGACAATAATGACTCGTTGCATTCACTGCACTCGTTGCATCCGTTTTGCCTCTGAAGTGGCTGGTGTTGATGATTTTGGTACTACTGGCAGGGGTACTGATATGCAGGTGTGTGTTTTTCAGTTATTTTTATGTACTTAATTGTTAAAGCTTTGCAGTTAAAATAAAATTTTTAAGTGTTTATTTGTTATTACTAAATAACATGCAATAACACAAAGCATAAATAATTGCATAAATTAAAGGTATTAAATAGTTATAAAATTATATATGCAGTAGGATTTTTTTTGTCTTATCTATAATTTATCTGCATTTTATCAATATTTTTTTTTATTAAATTTTTTTTTCAGTTTGTATAATTTTATCCAAAAGTGGCACTTTGTATTTAAAATTTTTACTTCCTACTTATTATTTTATGCATAGGAAAGCATGAGCAACTTCGAAATTAAACGCAATAATCATGAAACATAAATTTACAGCCTAATTTTTAAAATAAAAATGAAATAAAATAGTAATGAAAGATAATTTTCAGGTGGGAACATACGTAGAGAAGATGTTCCTCTCAGAGTTATCCGGAAACATCATTGACCTGTGTCCCGTTGGTGCGTTGACATCTAAACCTTACAGCTTCGCCGCTCGCCCCTGGGAGACACGACGAGTTAGTTTTTGTTGTTATTTTTTTTAATATTTAATAAGTGATTATTATTTTTAAAGCAACATTGAATGTTTGATTTTCAGTAACCAGAGTTTATTGCATCATTTGCATATGTATTTACAGTTTTAAAATTTTAAAATGTATATTAATTTTTCAATATACATTTTGTTGTTATTCTTATTCTATACAAGAATAAATAGAAATACATATTATAGAGGAAACGAAATGTGAAATATAATGAATTCCTATTTATTATGTTAATTTATTTGTACTTTTCGTTTTTAGATTGACTCTGTAGATGTGTTGGACCCACTGGGTAGCAACATTGTAGTTACGACACGAACCAACGAAGTTTTACGTATCCTGCCCAGGACTAATGAGGTTTGTGTATTATTTATAATTATGCATTTGAGATTTAATTTTTTCCTAGATTATGGATACATTCTTCTTCCTGTTAACTTGAAATAGCTGAAAATATTTTTGATTCTGTTTTTAAAAGTTACAAAATTTATCTACACTTTTTATGTTTGTTTTTTCATGATAATTACAGAGCAAATAATTTTCCTAGAATTATGTCTCTTTATACAACAAAACACATTTTAATGTTCGTTTATACGCGTACATTTTTTATTAAATCTCCATTTATCTTCCAGGAGATCAACGAAGAGTGGCTATCCGACAAATCTCGCTTCGCGTGCGACGGCCTCAAGCGGCAGAGACTCGTGTCACCAATGATAGCTGATAGCCGCGGGAACTTGACTCCTGTAGAGTGGGAAGACGCTATTGTAGCCGCTGCTCAGGCTATCAGGGATTGTCCACCGGAGAAGGTATTTTTTATTTGTATTACTGTCAGATATACATGTTATTTTAAGAGTATCGCTTAATATATCATTGATAGCAGGATCTAGATTCAATACAACATGCATAATAGATTGTATGAGATTGTAGAAAATATAGAAATAATGACGAAAAGAAATCCTTTATATATAATTGTGTGAAGTATTTATTTCTGAAGATGATTATCTGTCCATAAAACTGCATACATAATATCTGTAAAAAATTAAATAGGCCAGCGCCAATATACCATCGATTTCAGAGGATTTAACTACAGCATCTAACCATTATTAATTAATTCTCCAGTTGGTGGGCGTAGCCGGTGAACTAGCTGATGCCGAATCACTAGTAGCCCTCAAGGACCTTCTAAACAGGCTTGGAAGTGAGAATGTATGTACTGAGAAAAGCTTCCCATTGGATGGATCTGGTACCGATCTGCGGTCTTCGTACCTGCTGAACACGAAGATTGCTAGTATGTACTGTTTTTATTTATTTTTTTGTTAATGATTGGTACATTATAGTATGTTTAAATTTAATTTTTGACAGCGAAAAAGCTCGTGCTATAGTTTTTCTTTACTGTTACGTGCTACATCCATACTAATATACTAATATTATAAATGCGAAAGTAACTCTGTCTGTCTGTCTGTTACTCAATCACGCCTAAACCACTGATCCAATTTTCATGAAATTTGATATGGAGATATTTTGATACCCGAGAAAGGACATAGGCTACTTTTTATCCCGGGAAAATGACGCAATCCCGGAAATCCCACGGGAACGGGAACTATGCAGGTTTTTCTTTGACTGCGCGGGCGAAGCCGCGGGCGGAAAGCTAGTATTGAATAAAGTGTGACATGATATCATTATTCGTATATTTCGTCGATCGTCGATCGAAATTACGAATTTAAGATAGCGAAAAAATCAAGTTGGAAATTATAAAGTTTTTAGAGCATTTACACATTGATTTATTGAGATAAAATCATGTTAATATTCCTCTCACAGACGTGGAAGACGCAGATTTCGTGCTATTAATCGGTACGAACGTGCGTTTCGAAGCGCCGCTATTGAACGCACGCATCCGCAAGGCGTTCGTGCATAAGGAGACTGATGTAGCGATGGTGGGGCCCAAGGTCGACCTCACTTATGAGTATATGGTGAGTTGATACATATTATAGGAAATTTGTTAAATTATATATAAAAAAAATTGAAATAAATCAGCAAATGAAATAATGTAAAAATTATTTAAACAAATCAGCAACTTTCATAAACGGGTTTGTCTTCCCGTGTAGGACTTCGATCACGTTGTTTAAAACTATTAAAAAAAAAATTGGTTGTCTGTAAAGTCGGTTTACTGACGATAG
>CAJQZM010036240.1:9418-40945 GCA_907164665.1 Colias nastes
TTTTTTTTAATAGATAGAGTGATTCAAGAGGAAGGTTTTAGTATATAACTTATTAGGTTTTAGACAAAGCGGGCGAAGCCGCGGGCGGTAAGCTAGTAGTAGATAATATATGGTGCTCTTTCAAATTCAAATTTAAATCATTTAATGCATATATTTTTACATACATATTAGCAACCTTATGCAGGTATTTCAATACAGATCATATTATATGTATTTAAATTACATCATATTATCACTTTTTGTGAGTTATGAGAATGCTTTCTGGAATGAAGTAATTGGGATTGCATGATAACTTTTGACTCTACAATGTGGTGCTTTTGTTTTTGTTTATCCTACTAATATTATAAATGCGAAAGTTTGTGAGGATGTGTGTGTGTGTGTGTGTGTTTGTTACTCTTTCACGCCAATACTACTGAACCGATTACAATGAAATTTATCACACATATAGAGGGTAACTTGGATTAACACATAGGATAGGTTTCATCCCGGAAATCCCACGGGAACGGGATCTATGCGGGTTTTTCTTTAAAAACGCGAGCGAAGCCGCGGGCGGAAAACTAGTACTTAATAAATAACACAGGTAACTCTTTATCCAAAATGAAACTTGTATGATTGCAATAGGTTCAAAATTTGCATGCACCCGTGACGTCAGATGAGTTCCACGAATGTCGCGTGACGTCACAATATGATTTAATGTTAATTTGAAAAAAGAAAATTATTAATTGTACAGCAAAATATCTTTCGATATCGAAGGTCGTATCGTGTAATTAAGTTTCGAAAGCGAAATTGGAGCAAACGCCTTGTACAGAAAACTGGAACAAAATTAAATTGTTTAATTAATTTGTCCGTCTCTGAAAACAAACGTGTTCTTTTGTTGTACCTACGTAATTATAAATTCATAATTAGTAAGATGTAGATGGATCTTTTTCCCTCGTCTGATTAAATTATTAGGAAGGAACATCTAAGCGAGTTTCCGGGAATAATTTGAAAAGATAATTAATCTGGGTCTAATTCACAATAAAATAATCTAAAATATAAAATTCACGGTGTTTTTTGCTTAACCTTTTTCTCATGGAATTTTGTACATAATATCGGGTAGGTCTGAGAATCGGACAACATCTATTTTTCATACCCCTAAGTGATAAGAGTAAGGCAGAACAACGTTTGCCGGGACAGCTAGTAATTTATAAATCGTATTTACTCGCTCAATCAAAATATAATAGTTAGATAGGTTTTTCTATGTAAGCACCATTTATTCAAAAGTTAAATAAATGAATAATTATAATTATCAACATGGTGACGAAAGACGCGAGTTCGAATCGCGCCTCGTGATCGATTTTTTCTATTCTTTAAAAAAATAATTATAATTATCAACATACCAATTTTATACAAACAAAGTCGGGCGTGACTAGTACATCAAATGCAGTAATTTAACAAGTATTACGTATACAGAATTAATATAAACCATCACACAGTATGTCGCTATCAAGCAAGCTTTGAGTCCCTTTGATATTTACACCGAGGGACAGGGACGAATCGGCTTTGTGTTTTAGAGGGCTTTAGAGTTCAAATATTAAAGTTAAACTTAACTCTAATAATATAAATACTTAAGTGTTTTTTACGCCCTCTAATACCGAATAATTTTTCAAGTTTCAAAGAAAGATATAAAATAGTACAAATAATAATAGTAGCAATTTTAAAGCAAATACATTTTGACGGCTTTCAAACGAGATTTTTTTTCCCTACGGTATTACCTATTAAATTAATATGTAAACAGTGGAGTTGTTAAACTTTTAATAGAAATTTACTTAAATGATTCTAAAAAAAAGTATCAGTAAGGAGATTTATAATATACAAAAAACACATTGATCCTGTATAACGATAATAAATAGGTAGTATTACGTGTATAAACTATATCTACAAAATACATCAAAAATTACAATTGGGGCCCCTTAAATCCTAAGCCCTGTATAGTTCAACATCTATTTTAGTTTCAGCGACGCGACGTCCCAATATTAACATGACATTAATACCTTTAAGATTTACGTACATCAAAGTGATTGGAAAACATTTTCAAAGCGAAGCATTCATTGCTTTTAAAGTTTACATCACATTTAGACTTTGTGCTGAATATTCATATAAAGCAAGCAATGTAAATCAAAATCGTACTTTAAAAGATGTGGGATTTATAGTTGAACAGAAATTTAAATTTCGTCTTCATTCGGAATTTAATAATATCGCGATGCTTTTATAAGCTTCACCTGTATGTTTGTAAGTTTGTATGTAACCGTTTTTTTAGATTCGATTACGGACAGATTTAATTTAATTTTGTACACTTAACAAGGATTGGTGACAACACAATAATCTCATGAATTTTTTCATTATATTTTATTTTATTATTAAGCTATTGCATAGCTTCTATCGCGGGCCTTGTGCGCGGGGACCGAATCCAGAAATTCCGTAACGAAAATAACCTCACGCTCCCCTCTCCGACAGGCACGGAGGTGTGGCTTGAAGGCATGCTATGCAATAGCTTTACCGCGGCAGTCCCCGAGTGCCACACGTCTTTTTTATTTATGCACAGACATTTTTTACAATGACAGTTTGTTACAATTTTATGAAATACTTCCTGACAAGACTGATGTTTTCTATCTTCTAACACGGAAAGTTTTAAATAGTCTTTTAGATTAAAGCATTTTCCACGGAATTTACTTAATTTTCCACTTCTCTAGCGTCTAGAACCTCCCAGTAGTATTAGAAAACTTAAAACGAAAAGATTGGTTATTATGAAGTTATTATGTGGCCAAGGGAAAAGAGGTTATTTTTAATTGGTAAATACATTTACTCGTGTCATTTATATCGTCTCCATACTAAAGCTTAACAATACATATCGTTTGTACCGAAAAAAGGACCAAACCGCCTTCTTCCGAATGAATGCGAATAGAAATAATAATAATAAAATACGAATCCGAAAACACGTCGAAAATAGAATTCCTTGCGTTACAATACGTAGTTTTTACAAGCTTGGGGTTAAAGAAACTCTAAATAAGATTAAATGTAAATAATAATAACCTTTAGGGTGCTTTTCCACCAATAATTCGCGAGGATGTGTAGCGAGGAATGTGTTTGTAAATAACCAATAGTATCGCCTCAAACGCTAAACGCTTCAAATTTCACACTAAATGAAGCGATATGATTGGTTTATAAACACATTCCTCGCTACACATCCTCGCACATTATTGATGGAAAAACACCCTTATCCTTGTTTTCATACCACAATGATTTGTCGAATGTGAATCAACGCCATACGTGTAGTGGAAAGCTCGTGAAAATTAGAAAAATGAGGTCGAATTTAAATCACCTTGTAAAACTAAAAATATTTCTATTCATCCTTTGAATGAAAAAGCTTAGCCAGAAGCTTAGTTTAATTACATTTTACATTTATTTTCTTGTATTCGCTTATAATTGCATTTACATTGCTGTGTTCACTCAGAAAAGTAATATATTTATGAAACCTCTCTTACATTTTATTTAAAAGTCACATTTCTATAAACCCCAAGTGGTTATATTTAGGTCGAATAACTGAACTGTGAAAATGAAGTATGTGGGTTATGAATATTCATGAAATATACTTACAATATTATGTTATAAGGAACGTGTATATTAATATGTAATATATTCGCTGTAATATATCGCTTCTTAGCGATAAGGCCGCCTATTTGTACCGCTCGAGCTCCATTGTTTGTGTATTATTTTTGTTTGATATTGTTGTTTTGTGTGTGCAATAAAGTGTTTTTTATTTATTTTTTATTTTTTATATTAAAATGAACAATCACATATTTTGCATATTATTTATTTTATAATTTATTATTAATAGGTACGTATTATTTTATTTTTCTTCACAATAATGTATTCATTCATATTACTACATAGTACAAATCAAATTCGCTGTCGCTGTTTGTCTGTCCCTATGTATGCTTAAATCTTATAAACTAGTAACTACGCAACGGATTTTGAAGCGTTTTTTTAAGAGATAGAGCGATTCAAGAGGAAGGTTTTAGTATGTAATATGTTGAGTTTTATATACAGCGGGCGAAGCTGTATGTGGAAAGCTAGTTCATTCATATTATCATTAGAAAAGTATAGTTTATTCTTTGTCACCAACAATTTTTGTATGTAAACACTTAACAGTAATAAAGACACTTAAATTGTGTTGTTCTAAGAATTCTAGAACATTTCAAATCCTGGCTTGTTTACAAACGTGTAATTCGTTCCCACCCCGAGATAAAGTTTTGTGTTCAGTGAAATAATTATTGTCAAGGATTATTTAGTGCTGAGAAAATTAACGACTCGTGTTGTTATTGTACTAGCTTAATAATTTTATTATATTTTTATATGTTTTGTATAATTTCATTCTATTGTCTGTTTAAATAATAAAATTATTTAAAATATCGCTAATACAATAACACCACTCGTTAATTATTATATTTTATTTTTATATCTATTAACTTGATTTGCTGCACCCGCTGGCAAAAGCAAGTATTTCTATGGCTTATGTGGCAATCTAGTTAGCTACATTACAGTCAAGTATCATCAAAATCCGTTCAGTGTATTTCACGTGAAAGACTAACAAACATCCTACTAATATTATAAATGCGAAACTTTGTGAGGATGGATGGGTAGATAGATGGATTTTTGTAACCGTTTCATGCAAATATTTTTAAACAAATTACAATGAAATTTGGTATGTAGGTAGCTGAAGACCCAGAATAAGACATTACTACTTTTTATGCCGGAAATCTCACAGGAACGGGAACTATGCGGGTTTTTCTTTGAAAACGCGGACGAAGCCGCGGGAAGAAATCTAGTACATCCATAATTACATTCGTTTTGTTTTGCGTTTTATAATATTTATAAATATATAAATTACAGTCTGTTTTATCTAAAATAACATATTTACTCTATACAAGGGTAAATATGTTGTATAAGTCAATACTTTTTTCTTAATTCGGTTTCTTTGACCAAAATATCTTTGCTATAATAGGCATTCTTAAACTATGAACTTCGTGTAATACATTGTGAAAGTTTCAACGGATCTTAGCGGATAGCTGCAAAACTTCTTCAAGGCTTTACTTATAAAATTAATGGTTTTGTTGAAGATTAGTTTCTTATGTTTTAGAATTTCTAGTGGTTAAGTGGCTTTTTATTCAGAATTTCTGTCTGTTACGCTTTCCCGCTTAAACCTCTCAACTGATTTTGATGAAATTTGGCACAGACAATCTTTTGACCCTGAGAAAGAACATAGGCTACCTTTTATTGCGAAAAAACACCACGCGGGCGAAGCCGCGGGCGGAAGCTAGTAATTAATGAATATGACTAATTTATAGTATGTGTAAGTTTATGGTTAAATTATGCGATAGTCATGTAATTGGTTTTGCTCAAGATTGCTCTACAAATGGATTGTTTTTTTTTGTATGGTATATTATCTATATTTTATTCAATTTCAATGTGAAAAAAATAATTAGAGGCATCCAGAAATATCGACAGTCATTCGCTGAAACAAATGATTTGATACATATCGCAAAATAAGTACAAACAGCAAAAAAATTTAGGAATGTGATTAAGAAATCGGAAAAACTAACGATTGGAAAGATATCTATAATATGAAAATGAATCGCAAAATGTGTTGGTAAGCGCATAACTCGAGAACGGCTGAACCGATTTCGTTAATTCTTTTTATAATATTCCTTGAAGTACGAGGATGGTTCTTATGGAGAGAAATATTAAATACTAGCTTTCCGCCGGCGGCTCCGCCCGCGGTTTCAAAGAAAAACTCGCATAGTTCCCGTTCCCGTGGAATTTCCGGGATAAAACCTATCCTATATTACTCGTGGATAATGTAGCTTTCGAATGGTGAAAGAATTTTTAAAATCGGTCCAGTAGTTTATGAGCCTATTCATTACAATCAAACAAACAAAGTTTTCCTCTTTATAATATTAGTGTAGATGTACCACGGGCGAAGCCGGGGGGAACCGCTAGTTTCATATAAAAATGATTTTAAAAGCAGTATAGCTATCAGTGTCATATTACTATAATTAAGACCAAAGACATCATAATTCATAACCATAACATAATTATATGTTTGTAAAAAGTAGGTGCGGTATCGCGATCGACATAACAAACATTATTATCTTGATCTTTTATCTATTATATTTTTATTTTATAATAATAATAATAATAAAGGCGTAGGGATGTGACGACCCCATCGCCCCCGGATGGCATATCTATAATAGATATTCCAGCCGTGCAGTCAGTCACCCCGCAGGGCACCTTGTGGCGAGGTGTCGGGGAGTAGCGACCCCGCGGGAACCGAGCGCTCCCGGGGAAGGCCCCTGTCCTCACCTCTGGACTGCCCTGGTGGCAGTTCGGAGTGAACAATGACTAGGTTCAGGATCCCCCACCTCTGGCTTGCCTTTGTTGGCCGTCCAGAGTGGAGCCGCTAGAGCTATATGCTCGGGGGTGGAAGTGTCTAATGGCGTAATAGCGGGGAAACCCGCTCCGGGCCCGCGGGCCCGCGATGGTGAAACCGGTGCCGCACCTCTCTACACCCCTAGCCGTTCAACTGATGTTGCCCCCTTGTTGCCATTCTCGGTAACCTTTTTGGGAGCCCATCGACCGAACTGGCGAGTCACCGTCTGCCATTATTTTCAATTTTTAATATTGAAAAGGCAGACGTCCATAGTCCCCATAGAACCAATATACCAGCCCATCTAACACCCCCTTCCATAACCCAGTTTTATTCATTTCCATTTTTCTGCAATAGTCCTACATTGGCCGCGGACTGCCCAGGGCTGTATCTCTATAGTGCAGTCATGGGCAGGCTGCGGCTGGTGTCCCACAACACATTAAATTCTCTAAAGGGCCTCTGCGTGTTGGACCTGTGTCCCCACGTAAGCCTTCCAAAGGACCGGGTATCTTCCTTCTGGTGGTACCCGTGTATTATGGAGAGAGACATAATAATAAAAATTCTTTATTGTACACAAAAAGAGAGGATAAAACATCTTGATTTTTTACTTATAATTATAATATTATCAGGGTTCCTTTAGTTACATATTATTTATTTATTTTTATTTCATATGTAGGTATGTACGTTTTTAACGGAAGTTAGAAATATTGTGAATGCTATGGAGACTAAAATTTTTTGACGCTCTACTGAAAAGTGCTCCGCTAAGTTCGTAGAAAGTTAAAAACCTTATTTCATCCTGAAGTTTGTAGTTTCTAAGTACCGTTAAATCTATGCAAATACATATTTTGTAAGGTACACAAATCATATCTAGATTCTTCTTATTATTTATAGATATAAAATCTATTTTAATGTGTTTGGTGTGGTTTTTGTATTTAAATTTAAATAATATTTAGCAGTTTAGTCATAATAAATATGTACCTTAAAACATCCCTTATACCTTTTGCTGATAAATAAGAGCGTGTGTGCCGAGCACACGTGTCAGAAGTGAAACTTCTTTGGCAAGATTCAAATTCAAAGATACCAAAATCGTCGCATTACTCCATGACGTATTGCCATGAAGCCTTGAAATTTTACTCACAACGCCCCTAAAAAAATTTCACTTCTAAAATAACACCGAAATTCCAGAATACGTTGAAATATTACAATTTGGAGATACCGCGATTCGTCGCCGCATAACAAAGTAAATTCTCATTATCTCTTAAATATTTAAGACAAGAAATTAAAAATATATTAATGAAATTCAATTATATTTAAATTGCTTTTGAAGCTGGGTGGACCCGTGTATATAAATTTAGTAAATGAAGACGTTTTTGTTCTTAATTTTCCAAATTTTTCAGCAATTTTTGATTTTGACAAAATGGCGTTTTATTGTAGACTAGCGGTCCGCCCCGGCTTCGCCCGTGGTACATATAATTACGTTTTCTCTACATAAGAACCATCCTCGTACTTCAAGGAAATAATAAAAAAATAATAATCGAAATCGGTCCACCCGTTCACGCTTGATGCCGTGACCAAGGAAAACGGGTTTCATTTTTAGATAGATTATGCTTACATTTTTAAATCGTAAAATCGCGAAAAATATATAAAATTATATTTTATTATTATACAGATTATTTCGCTAATTGCAAGCTTTTGCTTACGCAGTAATTAATCTGTGTAGGTAAAACCTTTAACCTAACAATATAAACATTTTTTTTAATAATATTATTATTAATATTATTTCTACAGAATAAAGCAATGGAATATACCAGAATAATTTCATTATAATATGACACCGAAGCCGATAGGAGTAACTAACAATTATGTAAATAAATTTAAATTATGCGCAAATTGAGGCTCGTTACGTTTGAACGAAATTATGCTAAGGGTAAGAACTTAGACCTCGTAATAAAATAAATGACTATGCTGGGTGTATTAATACATAATACACATACGTAATAATTTTATGAAAATGAAGCCTAACTATGAATGGTCCCTAGAGACTTCTTATCACGTAGTATGAAATAAAGTCGCTGTCGCTGTTTGTTCGTCCCTATATAACTTTATAATTGCGCAACGGATTTAGATGCGGTTTTCTTTTATAGATAGAGTGATTCTCGAAGAAGGATGTGGCACATAATTAGGTTTTAGAAAAGCTAGTGATTTATATACCTTTAGGTAGTGTACAGTAGGTACCCATAGTCTATATTTTATATTGAAAATCAAAAAGATGCAGAACATCAAATGCGCTACAATTTTTATGTACCTACTTCAAAGAAGATTTTATCTATTTCTCCTCCTCAATCGTAATGTGTCATAGTGAAGCGTGGAGTATCTACAGCTGCATTTCAAATTATATTATATAGATTTTGAAGTGATTTTTTTTTTGTTTTCATGACATTTTACAACGACAAGAAGTTATTAAATTATTCTTTACTGATAAAGAATGTTATTTAATAAAATTTTATAATATTTAACGAAGAAATACTACTAGAAAGCCTAACTGTATTGTAAATATTCGTATGTATGAAAAATATGAGTCAAAAGCCAACAAATCAAAAAAACACCCATGAAACAACACTCACAAACAATAAAAACATTGCCAATAATTCGCAAGAAACGATCTTTGCTTGCATATTTTCGAAAGGCGTTATATTTTTCGCGAACAACGATCAAAGCTTGATTTGGCGTTACACAAAGGAAATATAATAAATACAATTTTGGGCAGCTGGTGTGGTGCCAAAATGGCGTCCATATGTTATATCTGCATCGCTGCCTATCTGTGACGAATGTTAACTACTTTCCGTAAAAATAGAGCCATTTAAGTCTCTTACATTATAGGTTAAAAATAATTCATGAATGAAGAAAATTTACCTTTAGGTAATGGTTTACTGCACCTATGCCAAAATTGGTTAAGCCGTTTAAGAATGGTACATAAATTCATACAAATATGTTAGATAATTATATTATATCAATGTTCTGTATAATTTAATAAAAATATGACATTAAAATAAAACATTTGTTTATCAATCTGTCTATTTGTTATCCTCTGAAACTTTAAATATAGAAAAGTCTTAAGAGTTTTGTTTTGGGAAAAGAGGATATAGTAATAAAAATATATTAATCAGGGTAGAGCCGCGGGCATCAACTAGTTAGCTATAAACGTAACTAAATAATCCGCTTTCATATTTCAATGGATGAGTTATACATTCTGTTTCGATGAACAATATTGGATAAACATAAAGGCATTATATTGAATTGATAAGCTTCGCAAACATGACCAAAATGTTTAGTTTAACATAAACAGCTTATGATACAATCGGGAGATAATTATCAATGTCTATTTCAGGCTTTCAGGTATAGTAATTAGGCACTAATGAATATATGATGTAGATTGTAGGTATATTAATATTGAACACGTTTCATAGTCAGTCAGTTTATAATTAAGATTATAATATTACGCTAGAGTAGTTGAAATTATCAACATTTTTATTAACGACAAAGAAGGAGGTTCGACTTTTTTCGTTTCGTTTTTTTTTTGGCTTTGTTACCTTTTAACTAAACTTAACTTTAGACTAGTTGAACCGATTTTTATAATTCTTTTTTTGGCGTGACAACGTCTTATTATTCGATAGAGCCGGCTGCACGCCCGAAAAAACATGACTCATGCGGCGTTACCTCGCTCTGAGGCGTTCCATGTAAGGCTTGAAGTGCAAGCGAGAGCGCGGAACGAGCGACAAAGAAGCACAATCGTGGTCACGTTCAACTATCGTCAGTAAACCGACTTTACAGACAACCAATTTTTAGGGTTCCGTAGCCAAAATGGCAAAAACGGAACCCTTATAGTTTCGTCATGTCCGTCTGTCCGTCTGTCCGTCTGTCCGTCTGTCACAGCCGATTTACTCGGAAACTATAAGTACTACAGTGATGAAATTTGATGGGAATATGTGTTGTATGAACCGCTACAAAAATATGACACTAAATAGTAAAAAAAAGAATTGGGGGTGGGGCCCCCCATACATGTAACTGAGGGATGAAATTTTTTTTTTCGATGTACATACCCGTGTGGGGTATCAATGGAAAGGTCTTTTAAAATGATATAAAGTTTTCTAAAAAACATTTTTCTTAAAGTGAACGGTTTTTGAGATATCAGCTCTCAAAGTCGTAAAAAGTATGTCCCCCCCCCTCTATTTTTATAACTACGGGGTATAAAATTCTAAAAAAAATAGAGGTGATGCATGCTAATTAACTCTTTCAACGATTTTTGGTTTGATCAAAGTATCTCTTATAGTTTTTGAGATAGGTTGATTTAACTGTAATTTATTATATTTGCTGCTACGGAACCCTTTGTGCGCGAGCCCGACTCGCACTTGGCCGGTTTTTTTTAGCTGGTGCTTGCTATGTGGTCTAATTTAAATTTGGTTTAGTTCTGGCAATTCTTGCTACTAGTAAATAAAAAGCCATCGAAATCTGACTCAAGCTAGATAATCATTGCAATTAATAGTCATCGAACTAAACAAACAATAAATAACATAGTTCAGGGGTTCGTTAAAGAGCACGTAGGTACTATTAAAAGCTATTACGTACTTCTGATAACATAGAGAATTCTACTGCGAGCCTCTAACCACAGTAAATATAATACGAACGGTTACTCTATTTACAGCACTACTTTTTCTATAACAGTAAATCTATTCGATAGTATACCTACGCACCTTTGAAGAAGAAAGAATTTGACCGGCTCCTTGATAAGGGGTCTAGAACTGAAGGGTTCGATTCCCGGTGGTACGAAGAAAAAAAAAATGTCTCGGACACAGAAAGCTGATCACCTACTTGAGCCTCAAAGAAAATCGATCAGTGAAATAGATGTATGCATAATGCATCGGCCTCTGTACACACACACACACACACGGGACTTCAAATTCACCATTGAAGCAATAGGGTTGTTTATTTTGTAAATCTTTAACTTGTCATTACGGCGTAACCTTTACGCGATACGCCATAGCCGTTGGAAAAACGTTTTTAACTCTTTGAAGAGGGCACTTATGCTACTGATAACAACGCGACGACTACTTACGCGTCTCGTCAATGCGCATGTTGTGTGTGTCGAGCGTTTTTTATGTACTTTCCATACTTCGTTTCGATATACTGTGCTCTAACACATGTTACGTGAGCCAAACAGAGTTTTAGAAGCGATTTGCCTGATTTATAGTCAACTAGCATACGCCCCGGCTTCTCACGGGTATAATTGATGAAGTTTTATACAAACTTTCATGCACGATTTTCCTTCAATGGGTTTGTAGAAGGAAAATTAGACTTTGACATTGTAATATATTATCTCTATATGGTTTGATTTTTTTTTTTTAGGAATAGGTTTGTAGCTATATTTTGGTTATCCTACTAATATTATAATTAATGTGAAAGTTTGTGAGGATGGATGGATGTTTGTTACTCTTTCATGCAAATACTACTGAACCGATTACAATAAAATTTAGTATTTAGGTAGCTGAAGACTCAGAATAAGACATAGGCTACTTTCTATCCCGGAAATCCCACAGCAACGGGAACTATGCGGATATTTCTTTGAAAACGCGGACGAAGCCGCGGGCGGAAATTAACCAGTAATTAAATAGTTTAAAATATTATGAACTTTGATTTTACTATTACTACCTATAGATATTTTTTGACCACTTTTTACTTGTTACATAATAAGAAAAACATATGTTATTTTCAAATTGTTAACATAACTACTAGGAGAAAGAATCATTCTCAACTTATTATTTACGTAAGATATTACTAGAAGTAATAATCATTTTTCTATCTCATTAGATATTATTTACTAATGCACTATTCCAATCCTTTCTCCAATACAAATTCGAATTACTTATATTACTACAAGCTCCAAAAAAGCAGAATACAAGAAAAACGTCTAACTACAAAACATCTAGAATTCTAGAACATTCCACACATAACAAAGTATATTATTCACTGAGTAAGAATGCTCTATTTGAGCCTGAATTCCAAGGAAGCACTCGAAAGTCAGAGCTATCTAGCTTCGTTTTCAAGTGAGCGCTTATCCGTTTTTCGGTCACGTACACTGTACGCTGACCCTAACCAAACTCGTATAGATATTTCTTGAATCTACGTATTATATTATTCTTATTCGAAGTATTTTACATAAACAGTGTGCAAAATCTATTTTGTATTGAACTCAAATCTGTTTAAATTTTATAACACCGTTTTATCAGACTCACCTGTATGTTTGGATGTTACCGACTCCTGTAGATTCGATTTTGACCCACTTTAAACGGACATTTACCTTATTCAAACTTTGTACAATTTTCAAGGATCGTTGAAAATACAATTATTTAATCTTTCTTTCTTCCATATCGACATTCTTATTTTCAGTCATAAGATCATTGAGATATACATATGGAGACGACCGCGACACCGCCTACATCACTTATGTTCCGCTCAACATACGCCATATGGCGTAACTGCACGCTCATTTTTTATTTGTTTTAAAGTGAAACGCATCAAATATGCCTTCGTGTGTGTTACGAAATTGCACAAATAATACGGAAAAGTGCAAAGGAATAACTTTCATCGGTAAGTACTTAACTAGATAATAATTTTTAAAACTTAGTTAGAGCAAAAAAATGGCGCACAGATTTTGTTCGTGGTGTCTCCTCCATACGTAGTAATATTATCTCAATGCATAAGATAAACAATTTAAGAGCAGTCAGGTGGATCTCACACGAAACACATTTAATAAAAAACACGTAATTAAAAGTATCTTTCATATCTGTTAATAATTTATTTAATGAAAAGAAAAAGGCATCATAATTATTTTATTCCAATAACGAAAATATTAATTAATATCCCTACATACTCGTAATGTTCTAAGAATTAACATTTTTGGAAGTTGAAAATGTTTCTATGATAATGACTCGTAATTAATATATTATAATGGTTGTGTAAAATAATATTGTATTATTTTTATGTTGTACCTACTCTTTATACATATAAATTCCGAGCCGTAATTTTTATAAGCTCAAAGAGAAAAATTGTGATTTTTGGTTGCTTATGTCCAACAAAAAAAAATATCATAATATTAGCACATATAATATAAAGCTTAATATAATAAGAAAGCTACATTTTTACAAATTAAAATACGTTTTTTTTTCACAAATCTAGGCCATTTAATATCCTTAGAAATATCCATGCTAATATATTAGTTAAAAAATCAGCTAGTCTTAAATATTGAGCTATTTTAAGAGAAAAAGCACGTAAAGCCACGGACAAAACTTGTATTCACCCAGTTTGGACGCGGAAGAGTGAAACATTTATCAAAGTCACCCTATTTTGATCGCGGTTCATATGGTAGACACAAACTTGGACATTTTTATTTATTTTTATATTATGTTTAAACCGACTTCAAAAAAGAAGGAGAATCTATATTCAACTGTAAATTCATTTCAAATAGTCTTTAGTCGGCTTTCATGTAGTATCACTACATAGTATAAAACAAAGTCGCTTTTTCTGTCCCTATGTCCCTTTGTATGCTTAAATCTTTAAAACTACGCAACGGATTTTGATGCGGTTTTTTTAATAGATAGAGTGATTCAAGAGGAAGGTTTAAGTATATAATTTATTACGTTTTAGACAAAGCGGGCGTAGCCGCGGGCGGTAAGCTAGTCAGAGATAAAAAGTTCTTTAAGGTTTGAAGCAGCCTAAACATTACAGATCCATGCATCCATCCAAACATAGACCAAATTATAATCGATTTTGAAAACAGAGGAATACACGTGACAGTCTTTAGAATGAGAAGATTTTTAACCACCAGAGGGTCCTTGTATGTTATATGTTTATTTTCGTTGTCGTTTAAGATTTCTAGAAACGTTTGAGAATCCATAGATATTTCACAATTCAATTTTTTTAAGAAACAATTTCTAGACAACCAAATAATAAATTTATTTACTGTAATATGTAAGTAGGTACCTACTATGATTAAACACTAACAGCTTTACTATAAGAACAAACCTTATAAATATTTTCTTAATGTATCCAGGTTTACATGCACTCTACTGTTGAAAATAAAAAATCTTCGTTAGCGCAAGTAAAAACAGTTTGGACAGTTTCTTTGATCACACTAATTGACCTAATTATATAGAAAAACATCCTTAGCGGAAGAAGATAGTGGGTATTCGATTCCCGGTTGAAGCAAATAATGATCTCAAGTTTAAATAAATAGACCCAGATAAAACTATGTACATAGAGACTGTTTTAAACAACTCAATACCTGTGACTTTACTCGTTATTCACACATTATGAATTTCTCTTCTTTCTTCCCATATAAACCCTTCGTATTCAGTTAGGTTTTTGGATAATTAAATAAAACACATTCAAATTTGTAAAACATTTATTAAATTCGTAAAAACATACCTAGGTACTGTCTTGCAGTATCAATATCAAACATATTCATAAGTATGCATTATAAACTAGCAAACAAAACAAGGGTACAGAAATTGATTTATTATTTATACTTGTAAAAAATACCTACTTATAACTGACAAAAACATATCTGCAAAAAACACCCCTAAAATTCCTAATCAGAACCAACTAGAACTAGATCAACAAATATAAAATAAATGACATTAATTTCTAGTGCACACAGGCAAACTAATATCTATTCAAAATGGTTGTGAATAATGCCGACACAAGCATAACCATTTATTACATGAGATATAAATCCGGTGACCCTCTGTGTGCCGGCTAAATGGACGTCAATTATAAAACGGATAATAGTATAAGAGCTAAATATTAAAAAAGCTTAATTTTCAATAAGACAATTTTATGCAAATTGTAAATATACAAGCTCACGCATACAAACCCATGCACACGCACACAGACACACGTACCTACATACACACCATACCCATATGCGGAAATAATTCGATACTCAATATCAATGGCACAAAAACATAACTACATAAATGCCTACAGAAACACACACATATACTTTAGATGATTCTGACATTTCTTTCCCCAAAAAAAAAATTTAAAAGAATTGCAAAAATATTATTCTACTATCGTTTAAAAATAAATACCTCCCAAACAAAAATTCAATGTTTCAATTTACTTTTTTATTAATTAGATAATACATGCATTATCTTCGTTTCACTTTGATATAAATAGATAAAAAAAGCATTGAGCTATTATTAATGCAGTATCTCAATGAAAAAAAGGCTCTTTTTATTTAAATTTCTACGATTGTAACGGTTAACATGAATTTTAAATATTAAACTATCACAATTATTACAATCAAACCCTACATTGAACATAATATATAATATTGTAACATTGAGATATACATATGGAGACGACACCGCCTACATCACTTATGTTCCGCTCAACATACGCCATATGGCGTAACTGCACGCTCATTTTTTATTTGTTTTAAAGTGAAACGCATCAAATATGCCTTCGTGTGTGTTACGATATTGCACAAATAATACAAATAATACGGAAAAGTGCAAAGGAATAACTTTCATCGGTAAGTAGGTACTTAACTAGATAATAATTTTTAAAACTTAGAGAAAAAAAATTGCGCACAGATTTTGTTCGTGGTGTCTCCTCCATACGTAGTAATATTATCTCAATGTGTTAAACACATTTCGTTAAACAGTTCTAGAAAATTCTAGAACAAAAAAAATAAAACGTAACAATGGAACGCTACTCAAACACTCAAGCCATTTACAACTGCAGCGCTGCATCGCTTGTTTAATCAAATTAACTCTCCCAGAAGGCTACATTGATGTTACTGTGTACTTTTTAAAGCGGCTGAATAAAGCTGACTCGCTTTATGTGCGAAAATGTTTATGGCTTCTATTATGGTGAAGTTTTGACGTGGTTTTAAGTTTTAACCAAGTTCGCTGTAAGCAAATGCATTAATTAGAGATAGTTTTAGAAATTATTGCTTTAAAACAAATAAGTATGAAAATTGCAACTTTTAATGTTAATAACGTTTATTTATTGATTCAAGACATGCTTCATTGTAATTTGTAGTACATTATGGCGCATAGATAAGAAATAAAATAAATTTCAAAAAACAGGTAATTGCCGAATCGTGTAGGCAAGTGAGCGAGATGAAATATGTTTTAATTGTGTTGGTGTTAATGCAGATGTTCAACCACTAGTGACTAGACCAATGTTACTTTCAATTCTTCTTCATATTATATACTAATATGACTTAAATAATAATAGAGGAAAATCAGAAAATCATCTTACGTGCCACTTTCATGTCACGTATTTCTTATTTATAGCGAAATGTGTACGAGATTCCTTTGATTATGAGTATGCAATTATTACTTTTTTGGTCCAAAAAACGCATACTTACCTATATAATTCCCCACAGAATAAGAAACATCTTCACGTTTTTACAGTACATAATTATAGTCACGGACAATATTAAAAAATTCACAACTTCAAAGAATTTCACTTCATTATTAATATCTTAAGTTTATTATCGCCCGAAACTTGTAGTTTTCCTTCTTGTTTTCAAGACTTTTTTATGAACTTCACTGCTTTTAACGATATCAAAGTTTTAATGAATGAATTTTGTGAAGCTTTTTTTTTTTTTTTTTGTAGAACAAATTAAGTTTTGTAGTTCAGAATGTTCTATAAGGCGTAGTTTTACAAGAAAGTAGACGGAAGAAGAGCAGACGTCGTTTTTTATGAAGAAACACTACTATTATAAAGAGGAAAGATTTGATTGTTTGTTTTTTTTAATTGAACAGGCTCCGAAACAACTGCACCGATTTAAATAATTTTTTTACCACTAGCTTACCAAAGAAAAACCCGCATAGTTCCCGTTCCCGTGGGATTTCCAGGACAAGACCTATCCTATGTCCTTCCTCAGGTCTCAAGCTATATCTGTACCAAATTTGAAGTAAATCCATGCAGTACTTTTTGAGATTAGCCCGGACATACAGACTTTCCTACGATTTTTATTATAATATGTATAGATTAATTTATATGAAACTATGAATATATTATAATAAGTGTGTCCCAGTTACATGACAGCAATTAACAAATAGCAGTCAAGACAAGGCAAAAGTCATTAGTTCGCCTGTTACGTAAACCATAATATTATATAGGAGTCAAGTACGAAATGAGATACCAATGTACAACTTATATGCAATTTGACTCTAGTAATTATAACACGAACAGACAAAAATTAACAGACTAATATAATATATAGGTTTTATTAATCAATGACATGAATATCAAATGCCCAACAAATAATCGTTAATTTTTGCCACCATCACGGTGATTATGAATAAACACCTACTGGCTATATCTTTTAGGCCATATTTAATACACTATCGTGATTACCTCCACTCGCCCAAAGCTACTTGCCAAACTGGAGTAGTACATTTTTTTTTCAGGACGATCAGTTGAAGTAGTGCGAAAAATTAATTTTGAAAACTTTCTAGGGCATAAAATGACATTTTCCTACAAGTTGGAGTGATCGGCACAGGGTTTAGGATCACAGGTTACATAAAGCACTATTCGGGATGACGTAAGAGAAAAAAAATTGGCAAAAAGTAAATATTTGTAACAACAGGAATGAAAAAACTGTCACATGGTGTACATTTTCTGGAATTAAATAAAAAAATCCATAACTTCAAAAATACATGACTTAATTTTTTTTTTTTCAATTTTTCTGATAACTGGTGTGGCATTACCTTTCAGAAAATTTCGGCTTGACGTCGACTTCTGGGACACCCTGTATGTATATTATACCCCAAATACGGTAACTCACGTTTGTTATCTCCACCAATAGAAAGGGAATTTCAATCATAAAACCAATTAAGATAGTCCTCACTCCTCGTTGATTGTTTCCAGAAAATTCATTAAACCCCTAAATTAAATGTCGCGTCTTTCAAATATCTTATTCGTATTACGCTTTTGTGTTGAGAATTGTTTGTTTATTCTATTACGTCTGATAATGTTTCTACAGTTCTTTATTAGATATCATATTTTGGTTCATATTGCGTCGATTTTAATTAATGTTTGATTACTTTTCTGAACAAAGGTACACGGACATTTTCTAATTGACTGTTATGAGTAAATTACGTTATTAATGTTTTATGGCGTAATTAATGTTGATTACATCATTTGCATGTAACTTGGTAGGTATAATGTATGTATTGAAAAATATAAGAAATAATAAAATGTTAAAATAAATATTAAAACCAGTAAGAGCTCCAACAAGGTTGTTTTAATATTATTTCGTGCGATACAATAACTATTGAAAAGATTTAAAGTAATTTATAATAGATGTTGCATGTAAAAAAATGCTTAGTACCTATTTACCTACGAAGCAAGCTATTCAGCGGGTGCAGAATGCATGTGCTCGATTTTGCTGGCAAATACCACCTAGAAGTCATATTTCACCTTACTTAAACCAAGCAAAGACTTTGAATATGGAATATCGACGTCGCATGCATTTTGCCTCCTTACTGTTTGGAATAGTGAAAACAGCTACACCTCAGTATCTCCATGATAAATTATCGTGGGGACGTGATTCAAACAAAAGATATAAAACAAGGGCATCTTCGTATATCTTGTATCTACATAAGTTTCGAACTGAGGCGTTCAGGGGGAGCTTTAAGTACAATGCAACTAAATGCTGGAATAACTTGCCGCCTCCGTTTCGCAATATTCAATCGTTGTCAACGTTTAGACTAAAGTACAAAAACTATCTTATTCAGACGCAGTTAGATCAGCATTAGTTGCATTGTAACCTCTTCTACCAACTAATCACTTTTAAGCTAGGATGGCCTTTCACTCGTCGAAACATGCTTTCCTTGGGTTTACGTCCATGGTTGTAAGTTTATATACCCATTGTAGCAGAATCCTTTTTAACTTTCATTGCTTTGTTTTTTTTTATATATTTATTTACCTATTTACCTAATCCTGTTTAGTGGTTCTACTTAATGTATTATGCATTAAATTCATTTATATGTAATATATTATAATACGTGTATATGTGTATATATATTATAGTATATTATTATGTCTATATTTCACATTATACTATTAATATTGTATTTCGTTTCTTTTCTTCAATTAAAAAATATATTATGACGAATTATTGCTCTCGGGGATCACTGAAAATCGGTGCTGTGACGTTTTCTTTTTTACGTCACAGATGTTCACCGAGTGATTTCCCCTTTTAATGGCATTATGCTTCACAGTCTACACACTTCAATATGTATTTTTAAGTATTGTAGTAGTATTGTAGCATGTAAGTATTGTATAAATTGTTTTTAATTACATTTGTACTTGTGAGGCTGTGTGCCATTGAATAAACGTTTTTCTTCTTCTTCTTCTTCTTCTTCTATTTATGCAAAATAAACAAAATTAATAGTAACCTAAAATGCATTATTCAAATGACAGCCTTATTGCTAAAATGTAAGTAAGACCTGGAGTTTATACTATAATTATATAATAAATAAATAAAATGTATGTAAATTGTTCCATACATTTTATTTATTTATTTTTACATATTTAACTATCGTATGATTAGCCGCATTTGTAAAAGAATATAACGAAAAGGCGCCACTAAAATTAGCAGAGCCATAAAAGTCGGTAAATTCAATAACAGTAGGCCAAAAGCAATAATTCATAAAATGCTTACCAACAAATATTTTATCACCTGAACATGAAAAATGTGTGTCACTTTACTGTTTACTGTATGGCCTAAATAAATTTTCATACGTGCGAAATTTGGTTTATGTAACCGACCTTTATTTAGGCAAAACGTAGACGTTCACAATTTTTATACGGCGCGTTCACACAGAGAGAGCAGCGTCGCGAAGTAATTTCTATGCGAAACAGTTCGGTCTGTGTGGACGTGGTAAGTCGCGGAAAACGTGTGTACATGTACTGCCAATGATAATATAAGTAAAAAGGTGTAGATAGGTTATTAGCGCTCCAGGCACAGCTTGTCGACATGAGATTTTATCCACGTTTTAGTTCAGTAGTCTCTTTTTCGCTCACGATAGTTTAATCATGCTATCTAACTTTGACATGTGTGCGTTAGTGTGCAATTTTTAAAGATAGAATGTTTCGTTAGTACACCTATTTACACCTTTTTCCTTATAATATTTAGAAGCTTCGCGAGGCGGCTCGCTCTGTGTAGACCCGTCTAAACATAACTTAAGCGGTGGGATACAAAGTCGATATATTGAGCTTAATCAATTTTGGTCCTCCGAGTTTCACTTACGTAGCCTTGTTCTAAAATATTATAAAAACTTTTTTCCATGTTTCATGTTAATATACAAATTTGTAAAAGAGTTTTCTGTACTTTCAATTGCTCCTTGAAGCGACAGATACGGCAGTACGTAGAGAAGTTTGTTTGAAGGTTCTTTGAAAGCATAAAATGTTAAATCTAAGAATATCATTTCATTTCTCGTTCTTATAAGTTTAAAACTGAAGGAGTTATTACCGTCCACACTTTCCACATCACTAGATACATAGTATAAAACAAAGTCGCTTTCTCTGTCCCACGGTTTCACCCACATTGCTCCGCTCCTGTTGGTCTTAGCGTGATGATATATAACCTATAGCCTTCCTCGATAAATGGGCTATCTAACACCGAAAGAATTTTTCAAATCGGACCAGTAGTTCCTGAGATTAGCGCGTTCAAACAAACAAACAAACTCTTCAGCTTTATAATATGAGTATAGATTTTAATTAAGTATTTAAGAACGTAAAAAATATGCTTACACAAAATATTTTATGAAAATCTTAAAATTGCGTCCAGAATTTCCATACCAGTCAGTTCAACCATCATAAGCGAGTATAATCTTGAAAAATAACACAATTTAAGCGTGTCTAAAAAACGTTATGATCATATATTTTCCTTTTATTATTAGGTACATTCAAATTGCCCATTCCGCGTCTCATATTACGATATATCTTCATTTCTTTTAAGCACATTTCAAGGTGTTTATGACATTTTATCCCATAAACGAATCGTAAAGAAGGAAATAACTTTATACGTCAATAAAACTATGATTATTATGATCTTACAAATATAGGTATTACGGGCCTTCACTACCTAGTATAAAACAAATTCGCTTTCTCTGTCCCTATGTCCCTTTGTATGCTTAAATCTTTCAAGCTACGCAACGGATTTTGACGCGGTTTTTTTTAATAGATAGAGTGATTCAAGAGGAAGGTTTTAGTATATAATTTATTAGGTTTTAGACAAAGCGGACGAAGCCGCGGGCGGAAAGCTATTATTTTATAATCGTAACTATTAAAATACAAAAATACAGAGAATTATTAGATTGTACTTGTACAATTATAAATTAATTATTTAATAATTTAAATTAAGACTTTTTGAAGACGGTCATCAATTTGCCATGAATAACGATAGCGTTGGGTAAAACTATTGAAACGAATAGATTTTTAGACAATGTTTGATTCAATTTATCAATAATTAAAAGTATATTTTTCTTACCATTTTTATCTTGAAATTTATATCCATCTCTATCTATATGCTCTAGCATAAAAGCTCCAAAAACAAAAGATTTCACGAACAATAAGTACATAATTAACGTATTACTCTTATCACTTAAGAAGATTTAACAAAACTTTATAACATATTCAAATACGTATTTTAGACGGTATTTACCGATTTTCCCAACTTATTATGGACCTAATACAATATTCATATACACAACTGGGTCAGAACTCGGCAACTTTTATACGATATATTATCGTCGTTACAATCAAGTACTTGATTCAGTTTCTAACCGACTTTCAAAAAGAAGTGATAAACCTAGATATACATATTTATACTACGTCCTTGTTAATTATGTGGTTAATTTATTTTGTTACCTACCTATGTGTATAAAATATATCAAATGACAAATGTATTTGTTTGCTTGTACCTATTACACAACATGTAACTTGTATTACATTTACTTACTATCTAGTATATACCTGTGATCTGGAACATATTTTATAAGTTATTTAAAGATTCATAGACATAATATTACTACATAACACAATGTTATTTCATTTATTGGCTTATATAATCATCCTTTTAAATTTTTAATAGCAATAGGTAGACGAACAAATACAAATAACTTGCCAGTTGCAGTGAAAAGTTTAATACGTAAATTGTTTGTAACTTAAAAAGACTACACCGTACTTGAGATTAAAAATAAAATAGATTAATTAAAGTATTTTAACTTAAATTAAAGACACTTCTAGCCTACAAGTTATTTCCAGCAATTAGAAATACTCATTAAAATTAATTATTAATTGGAATATAATTATCGTACCTGTCATAAATAAATTAGAACTAGCTTTGATGTTAAACCTGACTGTCTAGACATGATTTTAATGAAAACTTGAAAACCTTTTACCTGTAAGAAAATACTTTAAAATCTTCAGTTATGAAGAATAGGCAAAGAGAACTTGATTTTCTAGGAATTATGCCGGTGGGTCACGCCATTTCAAAGAAATATTTTTCTTTTAATATTTTTAATTGTTTTAACTTTACACGCATACACATACATACACACACACACACACACACACACACACACACACACTTGTGTGTAAGCAGTAAGCACAATATAAATATTAAATATGTAGTATATAATGTTAGCTCTAAAAACCAAGAATAAGAATTATACCTATAGATATAATTCAAAGCTTCAATCGATGATTGAAATAGATCTCAAATCGGTATTAGAATAAAGAATGTACACATAAGCACTTCTTGTTTATATAGAAAAAAAGTTTCTTAAAATGTTATTTTCAGGTGCTATCACTAGCTTTCACAGAAATTCCGTGTACTCTACGTGCTTTCTAACGAATACCTGTGTGTTACAAAGAATAACACAATTCCAGACAGTTTGCAAATGTACAATGTTGTGCAAATACGTGTAACTCAAGTTTACAGCTAACGAAAACTTTCCACCGCAGTTATATGGAACGTGTTCTCGTATACATTTATATTTTACTGTTATTTCCGTGAAGCTATATTATTTTTAATCTGTGCAAGCTTCTTCCGAGATTTTACGGCGTGTGTTTCATACGGATTACGTTTAGAAATTAAATGGAAAATTAGTTCTTTCTTTTTCGTATTTATTTTTATTAGAAGAATAAATTATTACATCTTAGACTTGAAATTAAGTTAAATTTAGCTATTATATATTATGCTTTAAATACTTGACACAAAATTAAATAATTCGTAGCATATCTTACTATATCTACTTCAGTAATTTTGGAGGCAAGAACAGTTTCACATATTTTGGTATATTAATACACATGTAGTTTCACATTATTGCTTAATAGAATTTTACTTTTTACGTTTGCGTTTTATTGCCTGGCTGGGAAGGTATTGAAACGATAAGGCAGCCTATTTTGTGCAATCTATACTAATATTTTGAAGCTGTAGAGTTTGTTTGTTTGAACGTGCTAATCTCAGGAACTACATAGTATGACATACGTGACTCTATCTCATATAGGAACTAGATTGTTCTATATCGATTCTCGAATACACTGGACGTTGCAATCACGAAATTGATAGAAAGAATTCCTATTCCGTATCTTTCTTTATCTTTTTCGTGGCGTACGTTTGTTGGATAGAAAATAGAATATAACCATTTTATATTATTTGTGAAGTTATTTTGTAGTCGTTTCTACAAGATTTTTAGATAAAGAATCTAATAGCATGTAACTTTTAGAGATTTAGCAATTAATATGTCCAAGAAAAAAAGACAGAAAGCATATATTTCAACAAAAACAGATATACTTAGTAGTAGTTAATTTTGTAAAAACTAATGCTTTATATGTATTTTTCGATATAGGTATTACACTTGTTAGTACAAACTTTTAAGACCAATGAATTCGTATTATTGCAGATTCATATACGTACCTAGTTATTAATAATAGACATTAATAAATTAGTGTAGATAAGGTAATTTAAGCAATATTATAAGTATTGATACTATCAATTAGGTATTACATTTGAAAGCATCTACATAAACTTCCCTGATTAAAATATTATCCAGTACCTACATCCAAGAAGAACATCTAAGTCCAATAATTTCATGAAAACAGAGGTTTTGGACGTCCATATTGACTTTTATGAAAGCAATATAAATAAATATTCACTCTGAAGAAACACGAAAAAAGTCTTAGTTCGTTCATTCGTGAGTTTATTAAACCATTTTTGGGCTCGTTATTTTTTATATTGTAATATGGTTGAATTATAAATATTGTGAATTTATAGCTTGTGGTACATTGAAACTCCATTGGTGTAGTGTTTTATTTGAAGTAACGAGCGGTCCAAGATTGACTTGGTGTAAAAAATAATTGAAATAAAAATTAATAATAAAATCATATGCCTTTTAAAATCATATGTAAATGGCACAATAACTCCCAAATTGTTGAATAGAGGAGATGAAAGATCTTTGTTATGTTTTTGTGTAGGCGCGCCGCAAAGCTAATAAATACGCTATCTTTGTGCCTTATTTTATCCAAATCGGTTCAGTTGTTTAGCAGAGAAGAAGAGACAGAAATACAAACAGACACAGCTACTTTCGCATTTATTATACCTATTAGTTTATCTTTATTATAAGAAACATCATGACTTCGTAGAAATACGTCTTATTACTTAATAAACGTTGTGAAATAGGCACATATTAATTATATTAAACATAATATTAACAGCCCCAATTCATCACTGCTACACTTATTTATTAAATTAGTTATATACATGGCAGAACACGTGTTCTTGATATGAGTGATATATCATAAGCCATTTGTTAGTGAACTCCGCTTATGACTAGTGGTAAGTGTCCAAGAATTATTTCTATAGGGCTAATAGGTTCAATGTATATGTACTTCACTACATAGTATAAAAAGTCGCTTTCTCTGTCCCTATGTCCCAGATATGATAAGGATTATGATGCGGTTTTTTTTTTTAAATAGATAGAGCGATTGAAGAGGAAGGTATATGTATAATTTATTATGTTTTTGACGCAGCAGGCAAAGCCCCGGGCGGAAAGCTAGTATATTATAAAGAGGAAAATTTGTTAATATATTATAACATTGTAAATGGTTACCCGTGGATCTGCTGAGCTAATTTTACTAATAGATAGCCACGTTATATGTGAGTGTCATAGGCTCTATTATATTATAGTATTATATTATTTGCGGCTATATTTTATTTTGTTTTTATCCTGGTGCAAACCGGGTGGAGCCGTGACGCTACGATGAGACAGCGGCTAAAATAATGAGACATATTATTGTGTTGTGAAAATATATTTTATCGTACAAACTGACACACCCAACTTCTGTATGTTCTCAGAAGTATGTGATTTTTACAATTTTTGTAACATTTTTCATTTATGCTCCTTTTGGCATGATGTGTCCAGGCATTGCATAGAATACCTGTATTTTACACATTGCCTGTAACATGTTCATTATTTTTTATAACTAACTACTGTATTTTTTATTATAAATAAAATTAAGTTATTTTTTGGAAGCTCAAAGTGAGCCAATTATCGAGGGCATGAACCAAATGAAAATTTTATTCATGAATTTTTAAAATATAATTTGTAAAACATGCGTAAAAATCGTGCTGAATTTCAGAACTGTAATTAAAAAATGTGAATTACTTTTATTTTAATTGCTTCATAAATCAATTTCTATAAATGTTTATAGAATGAGCTTATTGCAGTAACGAAGCTTTCTCGTGCAAACATTTTCAAAATCAGTCCAGTACTTTCAGAGAGTGTGAACAAACAAAATATATCTGCTTTATAATACTAATAAATATGATTAAAAGCATATACGAGAAACCCACAAATAATAAACATAATTTTTGGGTAAATTTTAAACTAATCTTACTTTCTTTCAAAGATAATTTTATGTTAGGTAGTTTTCTTCTATCATTTCTGTTTATTTTTGTCAAATTAGTTATATTTCCATTTTATTTGCTTTTAATTATTCCCATTATTACTTATTTAATTTTGTTTAAAGCGGGCTACTCACGTACCTGCCGCAGGGGCAATATTGGAACAATCTCGGTTGCACGGCGGTCGGAGCAATTTCAGCTGTTCTCTAAATTGCCCCTGCTTGCCTATACATATCACAATTAAGGAGCCAATTAAGGGTGCAATTCTAATATTGCCCCTGCTGCAGGTAGATGAGTTGTTTCCTAGTGTTTTCTTGATGCTAGAATAACATTTCTATGTAGTGTGCAATGTATAATGTATGTTATGTATGTGTGCGTCATACTATATAGTCCTGTGGGTCTTCAGTTTAAGAGCACTTGTAATAGCAGTTGTGCACTTGTAATAGCAGTTGTAACAACAGTTCAATACATTATAATACAAGCTTACAGTCGAGTCAAGTGTTTCATTACCACCAAACCATTGCATGGCGACCCTGCCAGTGCTGCCTCGCGGCAGTACTGAGCTGTGGATCATTTTTGAAAAATAATATTTTAAAAGTGAAAATTTAAACAAATAATTTTTATGCGTATTCGCAAATCGCAATGTACCAGATAGAAAATTTATCAATATAATAAAAAAAATCGACGAACGTGAATATGGAAATTAAGAACATAATTTATTTGACGAAGAAAGTTTTTTTAAAACCAAAAAAAATACTATGGAGATTTGGAATATCATCTATTTATGAAAAATTGTGAAATAAAATTGGAGATTTGGAAGGATGCAGCTGGAGCCGGGAGATCAGCCAGTGTGAATAGCAGACATTTTCCCAAATTGACCAGGATCCCGAATGTCCCGAAATTCAAGAGTGACGACGGAATACAAGTTTAATTTCGTGAAAAAAAAAAAGCTAAAAGTGAAAGTTAAAGTTCAAGCAGTGTATTTTACATTAACAAGGTAACGAATTATTTTAGTTAAAAGATTATTTTTTTTTTGTCAAATACCATTATTGTGTTATATTTATTATACATAAATATATATAGCTATGTATAATCAAAGTACTTAGTAACAGATAATTCTATTAGTACATTGTTTGTTTTATAAAGCGCTACCAAATAGGGAAATGGTATGCAGCGTCTGTAATTTCGTCTCATATTTCGTGTTACCATGTAGGTAACTAGGTAGTCACAATGCATCGTTCTGTGCATTTTATAAAATGTTCGTAATGAAATACGATCTTGTCAATTCAATTGAGTGTGAAACTTTAATTTTTTTTAATTAACATTTTGGATTCGGAGGGTCACACTAATTTCATAAATAATGATTGTAATGAAACTTATATTTCAATATTTAAAACATGATTTAAAGAGACTAAAGTAAAAGTATATTCTTATTTGATTAAATGAATAACCATGATAAATATCTAATGATATTTGTGAAGAATAGACGAAGAGAAAAAGTAAATATTTGTCGTTGTATGAATACAAAAAAAAAAATTACTCAGATTGTTTTTTTTATGTTAGGGTATAGATGGAATCTTAGCTTGATCACCTAAGTTTTTCTTTTATATTCCTATCAAAAATTAAATAATGTGACATTTAATTACTCGAAGAAATAAGAATTATTAATGTATGAAAAATAAAAATAAATTAATATGTAAGCCTGAGAGCTACAATTGAAAAGTGAAATGATATGATTTATTGTTAGTAACAAGGTACACCAGGATACAAGACAGGCACGGAATCCTTGTAATTCTGCTAGGCTATTCTGTAAAAAACGCGCCCGAACTCGCATCTCACCTGAGTGAGTCGACTCACTTCACTTTCGAACGTTCGAGTTTTTGGTTTCGCATTCTGTAAACATCCGCTCGGCAGAGGCGAAGCGAAGTGAGTCTCACTTCGAAACTCACTTGCCTAGTGAAGGGATCTTATAGATTTGAATTTATCGACATTGTTATTATCTTTAAAATGCGGCAATTTAACACATTTTGAAGACATAATAACACTTTAGTATTGTACCGTGGGTGGAATTAAACTAAAATTGCATTTTTACACTGATAAATTCTTTAAAATCAAAATAATTCTAGCGTCACTGAAAAAAAAAGGACGATTGTCTGTGGTTCGTTTGACTTATGTTTATTTCTCAAGTGGTTTTTTGTACCTAATTTTAAAGTGTTTCGTGTTGCATTCTTTCTAAAAGTTATGTTGGAGTTTTAGTTAATGTTTCAGTTTGGCTTTATTAAGTTGTTGTGTAATTGGTGTTAAACGTGTTGCATAAATTATTTAAAGGAGAAAACTGCAAAAATAACAACTATGAGGTGAGTAATGTGATTCTTGTATTTAACTAAAATATTATCTTATACAACAAGCTTATTGAAATATTTAACTTAAAATCTTAAACATTGTAGCTCCTCGGAAAGGTCGTCTCATCCCTCCCGTGCCCAAGTAGAGTATCTAGTCGACTATCTTAGCAAACATCCTAGCTTAGCCAAGGGTTTTTCAAAAGTCCCGAGCGCTAGAGACGAAGCTAGAAAAACATGGGAGGAGTTGACTATCAAATTAAATAGCTTGGGAGGCTGCACTAAAACATGGAAACAGTGGACAAAGGTAGGCAATAGGCATATAGAAAACTATTCATCTTATACCGTGTAGGTATCTGGCTTACCTATATATTAATAAACTTTTAATTTTTCTTTAGTATTGGTCTGACAAAAAGAGTGCCGTGAAGAAAAAAGCTGCCCTAAGATACCGGGCACGCAATAAGACTGGTGGTGGATGTGAATCGGTGGTGGAGCTTTCAGAGGTGGAGGAGAAAATACTCACATTAATGGGCGGGGAAGGTTTTGCAATTGGTGATAGGCATTTGGAAATTAATCCATTTGAAGTAAGCTATTGTTATCGATTTTGTTGATCCGATACATGTATGTATGTAAAATATAATTATTCAATGTCATGTTCTTTTTTTAGGAAATCCCCGTCCTTACTGATGCCAACGAAAGCCCCACATTGCCGACTTCATCTATGATAAATGAAACCACAACTATTGTAAGTAAATACCTAGTGTATTAATAAAATATTACTTAATAATAAACAACTTATTAGTAAATGTTTCTTATATTGTTCTAGGAAAACCAAGTCTTGGATGAGACTGCTATAAATACGGAAAATGTTAGTATGGCAGATACTGAGGTATATATTAATAAGATATTATGAAAATGGTACTTTTTTATTGATTCCAGTATTTGAAATACTATGTTTTTTTTTTCAGAGACCTCAACTAATTCAGCAATATGTTGACTGTATCCCGAATCCCGAACCTTCCCCTGCTCATACACCACCGAGAGCGGAGGTAACGAGCCCTCTGCAAGCAGTTACCCCCTCTGGCTCAGGCAACTTTCCTGCTCGACGTCAATTGAACGTCGCGGGTCCATCACCACGTCGTACTACAAGTAATTATGAGATTTATGAATTGATTTACAATATTTATAATCCATACTAATATTATAAATGCGAAAGTAACTCTGTCTGTCTGTCTGTTACTCAATCACGCCTTAACTACTGAACCAATTTGCATGAAATTTGGTATAGAGATATTTTGATACCCGAGAAAGGACATAGGATAGGTTTTATCCCGGAAATCCTACGGGAACGGGTTTTTCTTTGAAAACGCGGGCGAAGCCGCGGGCGGAAAGCTAGTCAACAATAAAAATTTGGAAATACATACAAATAAAACTAAATAATACTTGATAATGAATTAAGGAAATAATAATAACATCAGAAGACTTGTCAAAAATTCGTCACCGGTGGAAATAATAATAAATTAATATTTATTTTTACGTTTCAGGGTCATCGAGTCGTCCACAACAACGGCAAAGAAGACGATCACCTCCATCACAAAGGCGGCAATCTCAATTAACAACCTTTACCGAAAGGTTTCTTAGCTTGGAAGAGCAACGGATTGAGATTGACCGTCGCTACTGTGAGTTACAGGAGGTGATGGTCAACTCACAAAGGGAGACCAACAGAATGACAGCAGAGGGCCTGATTGCCGTCGGGGAAGGTCTTAAATTATTAGCTGAAAATTTAAAAAAATAAAATACTTTTATACTTAAATACATTTATTAGTTCTTAACTTATTTTAGTAGTAAAAAATTATCTGTGGTTTTACTTAAGTATAGTTTCTTAATTTACTAACATTAGTTTATAAGCCCTAATTGAGTTACTAACACCTATGAATATAATTTTCCGGAATAAATAATTTGCATTGATTTTTGATTGAATTAATTATAATTACCGCGTGTTCCTTGCCCTCCATAATTCATTTATCAATCTTTGTCTACATAGCTGACCAAGTGCAGTTTCATTGGGTACATCCTCATTTGAAGCTACACTTTGTCTGGTCCTATGAAAACCAGCCTCAACCTCTAGCTCTGAATTGAGTATGGCTGGAGCTGGCAGGCCGGCACGATTACAAATATTGTGAAGCACGCAACATGCTATTACAATCTTCGAAACCGTGTCGGGGTCATAATGTAGGACTCTATGTGCTAATAGGCATCTAAATCTGGCTTTAAGGACCCCTATTGTTCTTTCTACGGTGTTTCTTGCAGTAGCATGCAGCTGGTTATAGTGATGTTCTGGTGTTCCCTCGTCTGCATTTGGAACTGGCACCATTAGGTACTGACGCTGCGGATACCCAGAATCACCTGTAACAATGAATATTGTTAAAAAATAAAATGTTTTGTCATCAACAATTATATTTTTATTAATGAAACTAGGAGTTTTCAATGATTTCGCCTGCTCTCCAATTTTTATGAATTCCGTGAACTTCGGTAATAAAGCCTAAATTACTCAAAAATAAAGTAGTTTTTTTAATGATGAAAGAATTTTTGAAGGAATTAATCCAGTAGTTTTTGAGTTAAATATTTACAAACAAACAAAGATTCGTCTTTATAAATTAGCTAAGAGGTAACTCACCTAACAATATAAAAAACTATGTATTTACTGTTTAACTTAGAATAATTTACTT